>JAJVSH010000042.1:74188-90845 GCA_021460005.1 Tetramorium alpestre | reverse complement strand
TTTTTTTTTTTTTTTTTTTTTTTTTTTTTTTTTTTTTTTTTTTTTTTTTTTTTTTTTTTTTTTTTTTTTTTTTTTTTTTTTTTTTTAAAGAAAGGCCTTACTGTCGTTCTTCTTGAAGGACGCGTCTTTATCAGCATCATTCGTATCTTCCCTGCGAATTATCCAATCGGAACGATAAATTCGCCCGATCCCCCGATTAATTGAATCTGGAAAATAACGCCGGGAATTCCGTAGAAGGGTTCTTAACGATCCTCATGGGGACGAAGGGGTAGATATTCGAAGGTTTCATTAATTGACCAAGATCCGCGCGCAGATTAAAGCGATCCGCACCAACGGCGAATCGCGGAACAGTGAGAGTGAATTGCAAATCTCGCGAGCCCGGCTAAAGTCCGCGCCGTAGAATTAAAATTATCTTCAACTAATGAACACTCTGACTCTTCTTTTTCATTTATTTAGGATTCATCAAAAGTAATGGATATAGCAGGAGATGCAAACGAATAACGAGAGAGTCAATTTCGGGAATGAATACAAAAGATTAAATTATATTTAAGATATAACATTTATCTTGAATTTATAACATTAGTTTATGTGACATCTTCATCTTTAATCTTTAATAATAAGTAGTGAACTAATTGTAAGACGAATCTTCTAAACAGATTAATGTTTTTATTTCTGAATTAAATCGCGAGGCTATTATTTGTTTAAACATTAAAAAGTTGTTAGTCATCCTTGATGTATTTTTACAGATTCACAGTTTCACAGTTTATTTTTGTAAATTGTTAAATATTTTGTGCTTTTTCTATGCTTTTAACATCAATATAAAAAACGATGCTGTGTAAAGTTCAACATTTGTATCATGGCTTGTAGTATATTTCACTAAAAGGCGACAACAATTGCTCATGGCAATGGACGTGACGTCGGGCGAGCAATTTGCTTGGCTGTACGGAATTGGTTCCCGATGCACCCACCGGCGATTCTCCATCGCTCCATCCAGTTCGGTCGGCAGCTCTAAACAGCGTCGAATTCTGGAATTAACTCCTATTGGATTGTGCCGTAGTCGATTAGCGGCATTCCGGAGACTAACGTCAGAAATTCGCGTTATAACTTTAAACACTTTGACATCCCAACCCTAAATTTCATTTAGAGCTAATCACCGAAGAGATTTAACTCTCTTCCGTTACACAAGTGACAGGCTGTCGCGTCATATTAACTGTCAACACCGTGAACACTGCGAAACACGTTCATCTCCAAGTGCAACGTGCGCAACGCTTCGCAATATTCCTTGTCGCTATATTATATCTTGTATATTGCTATTTTGATACAATATCATTCCATGCTTATTTTTCATCGCTGTACCTGTTTACATATGGAAAATTGTGGATATCTATTTTTTTTTATTCGTACAAACCAGACGGTTTTGGTGAATTCATCGAATTTATTTCAGCTTGTCGAATTGACGTAGCCTCGTTTAATTTTTCGCCGTGTTCGCTGTACCTTTTTTCCCCTGAATTTGACATATTTTACATCCACGTTCGAACGAGCATCTGCCAAAATCTATTGTGGCGATCACTAATCGCCGATTACAAGCATAGTCGACGGTCAGTTCGGCTCGACTCAAATAGCGATTAAAGACTAATCCCACGCTATAAGACCGGTGATTAAAATTGTTTATCGTTATCGGTACACAACAGGATTGCGACGGTCAGTATGGGATGGAGATAGCGGCTTTACAAATTTTGCATATGTGTACGTTTACACAAAACCAAACAAAGAGAAAGAGAGAGAGAGAGAAACAGAAAGAGAGAGGAAGAGGATGGAGGGGTAACAGCAAGCTTTCAATAACATGATGCAGATCCATTTTCAAAATTAAATTTTATCTTCCGTATATTACGTGCACCCTCCCTTACTTCATTTTCTGGATTTTCTTTATATCGCGTTTACTCGTTCGTATTTTTCGCTGATCACGGAATACTTTTTTAACTTCCTCCAACGGTTGTTGCACAATATTGAATATTTTATTCTTAATTGTCAAAGAAAGGCAATTTATGAATATACATAATAAATGTATAAACTTGCACAATATTATAAAATATGCTATATAATATTCAAATAGAATAATATATCTATAATGTAATCTTGATAATATAAATTTATTACATGATACGGATACTACTTTTATTACGATCGATCGTGTCGAAACCCTCAGTCGAAATAAATTAATCGTCCATTTGAAAAGAATCACCAGTGCATTGTCGCGCGTTTCGCTAAAACTTGTTTTGAGAACC
Source organism: Tetramorium alpestre (assembly GCA_021460005.1). Lineage (NCBI taxonomy): Eukaryota > Metazoa > Arthropoda > Insecta > Hymenoptera > Formicidae > Tetramorium > Tetramorium alpestre. The sequence goes on along the minus strand of JAJVSH010000042.1, from coordinate 88,560 downwards.
GTGCTCCGTAAGAAAAGAGAGCCGAAATAAAGAGCAAACGAGTCTTATTACCAACTGCAGCGAGTTTGTTGCGCGAAAATATTTCCGAGAAAATCGAAAAAAGCAGGAGAAAGACGAGTCGCGAGATAAGGTAGGAAGAAAGGGGGGGGGGAGGGGGGAAATAACGAGATCGAGAGGAAACTACAAGCGTCGGGCGCGCTGCATCTCCAAATCCCACAGGAAACGGACGTTAACTTCGTCGTTTAATTTCAGTCCTTCACTACGGGTCAGGGATAATCCGACGTTCCTCAGACAAGAGTGTAATTTTCTAGACGCGGAATTTCCCGCGTGTTGTGTCGCGAGCGATGCAAGAAGAGTCGGACGACAAATACCGGAGATTGTGCCGGCGTCTTACTGTTCCGAAGCATTTCATTGCTCGGTGAAAAAGCTTAACAAGCGGTGCGGTGCAATGCGCAATGCGTTAGAATTAAAATCGTCCGTTTAAAATCCCAAAATTGTTTCTTACGTGCTGCAAGTAATTTTATATCAGATATTATTATAATCAAATTAACAAAGAGAAAGAGAGAAAGAGAGAATTACAGACTTGAAAGAAAGGGAAACAAGGCGACGAAAAATTTCACGATCGCGGACCGTATGCTCGATGGACGTGGAGATCCGAAAGGGAAAGGGTCGGCGGAGATGGACGAGCGGCTGGGAAAAAAGTGCAAAAATCCGAGGTGCGGCGGCGGATTCTCTCTCCGACGGGTGGCGTCTACGCGGAAATATTTTCTCGGGCATCCAAGCTCGAGATCGAGCGGCGAGCTCTCGAGGAACGTGGTAAGGTGAGGGCTAGGCGAGGATAAAGAAGAGAAGGCAGAGGGTAGCGAGAGGTAGCAGACGAGAGAGGCTGAAGTCTGAGCCAATCAGTGTCTCTTCGGAGCTTTTCACCCTGCCGCCGCTAGACACGCCGTGAGAGAAGAGAAGCGGAGGAGAGAAGGCGAACGGACGAGGGTAGAAATAACATAATAAGGAATGATTTTATTTCCGTCTATATATCGGCACGCTCTCATGCGGCGGTCGTTTCTAATTTTATTTTCACCGCACTCCTGCGGCGGTTTCCTATCAGCGCGGCGTCATCGACGCGGCTTGACAATGAGGGGAAGACACGCTCGCCCTCATCCATTTTTCATCCCGCGTTCGGTTTTTCTTTACAGTCGAAAATCTGGAAATGGAGGAGGATGAAAGGGCCTGGAAAGCGAGGATAAAAGGACGGAGGCTGGGGGACTATAAATTCCTCGTTTACAATAAACAAAGGGACCTGACGTATCGCATGCATTTGTCTCGAATTTTATTAATTATACGCCGACGTTTGGTTATTACGAAAAAATTCCAACATCCTATCGGATTTAGATACCACTCGCGATCGCGTGCTCGATCTCGTCTCCGCTCGTCAACGTCGTCGAGGGCGAGAGATTTGCCCCCGAGTCTTGGAGTGCTCTAGAATCCGGGCAGGCCCGGTAAATAATGGTTCGTGGCGGGTGTCCCGAGTAGGAACAAAAAAAAAAGAAAGAAAGAAAAAGAAGGAAAAAAAGGGAAAGAGGGGAAAAGTCGGACGTCGGGAGAATAAATTTGAATGCGGTCTTACCGACGCGGCGCGGCGCGGCGCGACAGCGACGTGGCCGTAATCGAATGATATTCAAATTTAAATGCTCGGCGCAATAAAGTGTTTAAGAATTTAAAACTTTATTTGACTTTCAAAGTGGCTGTGCGCTGCCCTCTCCTCCCACGTCTCCGCATCCGGGATCCACCGGGACGCGCAGGGCAGGGGACAAACCTGGGGGAGAATCGTATGACCTCCCCCGCTCGCGTCTCTCACTTCCGTCTTACGAGCCGGGGAAGACGAAGAGTTTGCAGTTAATTTCGCATTTCGTCGCTCTCACCGACGGCCTGCCGCTGTCGGTTTCCTTCTCGCGCGATCCCGCCGGACGTTAATAGGACTATCACGCAGGAGGGGAAAATGCCCTCCTCGCCGCGCCGTCGGGTTGCGTCGGAGTGAGAAAATCCTGTCGTTCGTTTTAACGGACGCTCGTTACGCCGGCGCGTTCTTCGCCGCTTAAGAATTTGATGCCGCCGCGCCGCGCGAATCGCTCTCTCGATCATTTTCCTAGAAGCGTAGAACTATTACTTTCGGATGTTCCGGGTGATTGAACGCCGGCTATTCCGCACCACTTATTCACGTACGCTCCGGCGTTTTCCTTCAATGGAACCAGAGAAAGTATCGCCGAGTTTCAATTAGTTTGAATAAAGAACAAAATTTCTGGCCGCTCAAGAGTGATATCGGTACATTAACAGAATTAACTTTTGAATTCTAGAGAGACGAATCTCTATCGAGTATGTATGTAATAAGCGTCAAACTTTGACTTTTGTTCCCTGTCGTATTGATCGTTTCTACTTTATCAGACAAATTATTTTTTTTCTCAAATCCGCCGTGATTCCTAATGAAGTACACAATACACAATTAATTAAACTACGCTCGTGAACGTGAACGCTGAGCGTAATTTTTCTCCGCGGCTTAATTAACGGCTGCCGTATCTGCAAATACATATCCGTTAGCGTGTCTACGCTTCCACATTTGCCGCGCCCGCGCCGTAAGTTCCCGCGTGTGTACATGTACATGCACGTGCACATATACACATATACATTCGCGAGCGCACCGTAAATTTCGACTATGCTATCGAGTCCATTTCAATAAAATTTCAACGATAAATCATCGGCGCGCTTCGATCGACCAAGTAAATTGAACGTACCTTTTTGCACAAAGAACTTTGCTGTGCTGTTCTTTTCTAACGGTAAATGGTCGCAGGCACTCACGCAATTATTTCGCGTGACGTGCGACAAGAAAAATTGCGCCCGATTTGTGTACTTTGCAATTTATGCGCGAATTTAGTGACACGCGCCCCGATAAATATTCGTCCGGCAGATAAAACGTTTTTCCATATTGATTTGGAGATAGTCATACACTCCGGTGTTTGTTTGTCCAAAAACTATTGTAAAAGCTACCGGAATAAATCCTGCGCACTTTCAAAAATGAAATTTGTCAGGGTTGTTTTGTTTTCTATTTTCGGCTGTCGAGCCGAAATAGCGAGCTCTCTGAAAGTGTTTCAATTGATTACCATTAATAAAAAAACAATCATCTGCAAAATGACTGATTAATACACGTTCGTACGAAAAAAGCTCTCTCTTTCTTTCTCTCTTTGTTTTTTCGAATATATCAATAATATGAAACATTGAATTGTACAAGATGACAGTCTTCATATTCAACATATTTGATTTTAAAAAATCTATAAAATTATAAACGCAGAAAACTTCTAAGACATTCTTCGTCTAGATATGCTCCTGAAAGCCAGGTATTCTTTATTTTACATATCCCGAGGACTGACGTTATTCTCGCAGTAATCTAACATTTCTCAGCGATGACACATTTTGCGTACGACTGATTAAACACTTGAGTGACGTACCGTCGAAATGTCGCGCTTCGGCAACGCGACGATTGTTGCAAAATGTGCAAATGTGCAATGTGTTGTCGTATAGTCGCAATGCGACATGGAATGCTTTCGCACCCAAAGCATACTCGAATGCATTAATTTACTCGCTGCATCGAATGCACTCAGCGTGTCATTTTGTCGTCTGTACTCATTCGACTTGTGCTCATCTGCTGCAGCTGCATCGAGTTAACTATATCGGCCTACAAAGGCGGTCGCAGGCAGAAAGAATTAATTCTGCTTGTAGATTAATTAACATTTGTGGAAATTATTTATTAATTATATTAGATACAGTCAATTGTATCTTTTTTCATTATCCATTATTTATAACATTTTATTTTCTATGAGCACTTGAAAAGATGCCATGCGAATTCAGATTGTTATATAGTACTGAATATATTATTCAATATATTATTTTTTCGCTTTTACGTTAATATTAATATTAATGGATAAAAAATGGACAGTTAAATAATAAAAATACACCGATAGCATTAATTGCGATGGATCGCCGCGTCGAGCTTGCGTAATCAGCTACCTTAATATCGTGTTAATGCACTCGAGAACGAAACGTGCAGACCGAGGGAAAACAGTTCGCAGCCATTTTTTGGGAAATCCAATTTGGCGGGCTAGACGGTGCCGGAGGCAGTGGGAGCGTACATATTTTATATGCAGTTCGTAAAGGGACCGTGACGAAACGCGGCGAGGAGAGCGAGAGAAGAGGGTCGAGCGGAAAGAAGGAAAAAAATACTAAAGAGTGAAAAGAATGCGAGAAAATAAACGCGAGGAGTAGAATGAGCGTGGGATAGCTCGTCCACCTCTATTTCCCGCAGATTATTCATAATTTCTCGTATTTCGGGTCAGCTAATTCGTCGTTATACTTGCGGTCGATTCCGACCGGCGCTATCCCAGGCAATCGCAAATATAATGAAGTCTTTAAATGATAATCGAGAATGAAGCAGAGAAAACGGGAGAGAAGAGAGGAATAAATTAACAGACAGTAAAGAGGCAGAAAGGATATCTATATCTCCTGATGAAGATTCGATCAGTTCATGTATATTTAATCGCTTTGGAAATATTCCCGTCGGGCCTGCGGCTCGAAAAACGACAACACAATTGTGAGCAGAATGAATCGAAAGAAGTTCAGCCCTTAGGAAGCTCATCTCGAATCTTAAAATTTGCTAATTAAAATAAAACTCGATATTGCTAACGTAAATACAATATTTTGATGTGTGATTAAAATTATTTTCACATTTTTCAATTCAAATGGATCCCTTTTAATCGTAACACGAGCTTGATTGAAACTCATATAACATCCGCTGATTAAGATTCGAATTCGATTTACACCTCTAAGATCTCCGGATATCTTAATCCGTCACTGTATTGAAGAAAGAAATACTAAAAATACGGTATTTCGCCCGTGTTTGTCCGGATCTTCCTGCTTTTTCTTCTTAGCGTCGTGTCAATCCTCGGGCTTTCATCGTAAAGCTTGCGGATTGCGCGGGAAAAAGAGGACTAGGGACATCGCGATAGGGATCGTAATCCATGCACTTCTGCGAATGCTGGCTTGCGTTTGCGATTTGTACCTTCTGGAAAAATCGCGTCAGGTGAACTCGCTTGAGATCGACTTCAAAATGTTGAACAAAAAAAAAAACGCTGCGCTCAGATAAAACAGGTGTAATGCAAACTTTGATTTTGGTTATGGCAAAATGGCCTTAATCGCGGATTTTATGTTAAAACTTTTTAATACAAGTTTGAAATGAAAGATGCCTAAAATTCCGATTGTGTGGATCGCATTTCACGATCGAGCAAAAATCTTTGCAAAGAAGGCAACGTATCTTGGCAAATCGAATGGTACTTTTCGAGACTATCTTAACTCGCGCCGTTGGACTTTGCGATTGCCAGCTTATTTCGAAAAGAAAGACGATTTTCAATCTTCGAATCCGACTATATTTGACATGCGGGAGAAGTTCAAGAGCGGCTTGATTCTGCAAGGTATTAGGTAGGCGGGTGAGAGGATCAGAAAGCGGATTCAAATCGAAGAATAAACAGGGGAATCGAGATTCCGAGTTTACCTACTGTTTACGGAGCCGCCCTTCTTTCCCGCGGAAGGAAGTAGTCCTCTTCACGGGAACACGAATAATTTCGGCAAACACGAAGCCGCGGATTACGTCGCACAAAATCGCTTCCGCTTTTGCGAATTCCCCTGACCTCCCCCTTCCCTTCCCTTCCCCGCTCCCCTCGCTATTCTCTTTTTCCTGCAGGAGCCTTAACGAATTTATATCCGGAGTAACTCCGGGGCGCCATTATTAAAATGAAAATTTATGCATCCGGCTTTCAACCCTCTGATCCAATTTCATAAACTGAAATTTCCAGTCGGGGACCAGCCGGGGGTAACAATGGCGTTATGGGTGACTGCGCGCCGTTGCGGTACGCGCGCAAATACGCGGAAATCATGGAGTGCAACCGTTATAAAATTTTTTATGCAATCGAGACAGACAACCTCGTCGTATCCTGGAACGCGAATGAATGGAGTATCGTTCCGTGACATTTGCAAAATTCTTTAAACGAATCGAAAGTCCCTCTCGCGATTAAATCAATTCGTTACGCACTCTTCGGCATTCTTAGTCGTGATACATTTTCAGGGGAAATGTTCCCGATATCGCCAATGATATCGAGAAAAATAATGTCATACGTTATTCCCGTGCCGATGCGCGCCGGTGTGTACGTTGTATACGCATTCTTCTTTACTTCTTTCATCCCCGACTTCGAGGCAACCGCCGTTTGTATAGCTACGGTCAGGAAACGAAATCCCGCCGCTTTCTCGGCGCGAGAGAGGTCGAGTTCACCCGAAGCGCGGACGTTGTTGTCGTCTCCGTCGTCGTTGTTGTCGTCGTCGTTGGAAGTTCCATCACATCCGGGTCGAAGGAATGGAGAGGATCAATGAAAAAGAAAAAAAAAGGGTCGCGTCGAAAAGGCGAAGGAGTTTAAGGAGACCGATATACGTCTTCACGACGAAAAGCGCCTCGAACGCACAATGACGACTCCCCTCCCTCTCTTTCTTCCTCTCTTTCTGGGAGATGTCTCTTAACGTTTCTTTAAGTAGAATGACCCCCGTTGAATTTTTATTTCCTTCAAGCTGCTTGCGAAGCTCGCAGACGACAACCGCAATGTCCCCTTTCGTTCCAACGTGTTTTCTTCAAACCCCCCTCATTGCTAGGCAAATCCCCAGTACAATGCTAATGTAGGAAATTATATTTACTGCAAACGAAATTTGTGCAACTATCTTTTATCGGGTATATGCACAGTAGAAAAGTTGACGTTGTTCACTGCATTGTTCATTCTAATTTTTGCTGTCTCATTGCCTTCTAGATCTCTGAAAATTTCTATATAAAAAGAAGAGAAACTCTTTCGCAGTTTTGTGCCATTGCGGCATAATGTTCTGTATAATTATAATAATATGATGGGAATGGTTATATTTCACGTTGAAAGTGTGCAAACGCAGAAAGTGCAAAGTGAAGAAAAAGAATCTCGATTATCCGGGGATTTCGCGAAACAGTAATCGTGACGCGTGTCACGCATAACGAAAATCAGATGGAAAATTGATGGAGCTTGGCGAGGCGAAGTGGTACTTTTATTAGCAATATCGGTGTGGAATCGATCGACATAAAATTCATAATGGCTTTTCGCGTAATACGCTTCTGATCGCGACACATTTTCTCGTGTACCACCGTGCGAGGATATATTCAACCACTGTGCTCCTTTGCGCGCTTTTATTTTCGCCTCGATTCATTTTATTTTCCGACACGATATTACTCTCCGCCGTCTGAGTGGCGGTTTAATTCACAGCGGGGATTATTTTTCTATTTTTCTATTCTTTAGAAATAAAAATGTGGCTAATGATTTTGGTTTTAAAAGAAGAGTTATTATGTTATAGAATCAAGTAATTTTACTAAATACTGAGAGAATTCTGAATTTTGAACGGAATCAAAATTTCAGAGAAGGAATTTCAGAGAACGTGCGTACGTAATAGAGTTAACTTTTTATAGAGAGAGTGCGATAAAGTCGTGAGTATAATACGGAACAGCATGTTCTCTTTTTTTTCTACAACGCTTATATTATTTTGTTCCTACATTCTTTACATAACTTTCTTTCTTTATAACTTATTTGCCAATCAATTTACGGCGGTAAATACATAAATTGACAATAAAGTCCCTAATGAAGCTTTATTAAAAAAGTTAAATACGCGTTAACTAGAAAATGTGCTGCCAACATTCACATTACTTGGATTTTTCATTCTCCAAACTATTTAACGCACTTTATGTTAAATAGTTCGCCAATTAAGCCGCAGATTAAATTTCCGCTAAGGGAGAATTAAAATTAAACAGGAATAACCTGAAGGGGGCTGATGGAGTTCTTTTCTTTTCCGAAACTTCCCGTACACGCGTCCTACATGTTGTAGGATTCCCGCTACTTTCCATTGATTTCAACAATCACACCCTTCCTTCCGAAGACCACTTAATCCGTGACGTCGCGCGCATCTCAGCCCATAGAAAACCTAACCGAAGCCATCAAGGCGAAACACTTTTCGTGTCCGCCGTTTTTATAGGACCGTTAACACGCACACGCGTAGACACGTGTGCCAGCCGAATCTACGCGTAAAGTCAAAGAGACATCACGCACACGTTCATACGTGAGCGCGTACACGCGTCGACACGTCTCGCGGGTATAAAGATGGGCAAGGGAGACAAACCTTAAATGGAGCATAAACCCCAAATAGTATCCCGTAATGGTTTCCGAAATATCGACTGGATCCTTTCGGTTGGAGTCAATCGTGCCATTTTCTTAGAGCTCAGTTTGCATGACATTGTTGAGATCTTTATTTAGTCTATAAATTGAATTAAATTCCTTCCCATCTAATATATACGATTAAATCAAATTCTGTTTGTTTGTTTTAGCATCAAAATACTTTAATCGTTTTAGCAACATACTTATAGTGTTAAATCTCTCTTTTTCCATCTGCTTTTTATTTAAATCCGCAGTAAATTATTTCGCAAGTAATTTCATTTACACGCAACATATGTACATGTAACAAATGTCGATTAATCGATTAAAAGTAAGGAGAAATATATCAAGCATGCAAAAGATTCGTTTACGTCTGCTACGCAAAACGTGAACCGCAATCTGAATATACTGCCGGTGCTTAAAAAGAATTATCGCGCGCGGCTTGCGACAATGTCGGCCATACGTCGTGATGTTCGCCATTTCTGTTCGATGCAAAAAACTAGGCCAGTCGGATGAATAGAAACACGCCGGGGCTCGCAATTGCGAAAAGCTCGATGATACGGGACTCGTCCATGCAGTTTGCCAGTATTCTTCTCCGCGCTCGTCAACGGCAAAGAGAAAAAGAGGAAGAAGAAGAGGGGAAAAAAAATAAATCGCCGGTGATTTGCGTCGCGCGATCACAATAAGAATTCGTTCTGGCCCTTTCAACGGCACGGACAAAAGATTTAGTACACCAATGAATCGATGAAAGCGCACTTACGATTTTGCCTGTAAATTGCGGCACGCTCTCGGGACGGGAACGCAATAAATATTATACGTTTCATCGATTTTAAATCGCTGCGCTCCGCGAGTTTATTTTATTTAACCTTATGGAGGCGCTAGAGAGTTTAAGTATCCCCCAACCCGAGATACCTCGTCCGTCACTAATAGACTTCGTCTCTATCGATTTCGCATTCGCGGACTTGTTTATTTCCCTCCGTTGCCCATTCCTCACGACCGCAGTGTCCACGATCTTTCTCCGTTGCTCCGCTATATCATCATTACAACGTTTATTTAACCTCATCGATTGCTCGCCATCAGTTTTATCATCTTCTACATCTGTCTTCGCAATTGGCCGTATTATCATAACGCTTATACTTATGTTCCTTTACAAATTGGACATTCAAGGGGAGCTGATTTAATCATTCATCGTAAAACGCTTTGCAGACCCGGCGGGATAGCAAAGGAAAAAGGAAGCTCGAGTATCTGGCTGGATAGTAATCACATCTTTATAACAGCCCTGCTAATAATAAGTCGCCTTAGATCTTAAACGCGAAACAGCGGCTTATGACCCATCTGAGAAGTGGGCTCACTTTCGGAGAGCCTCTCCAAGCCTTTCTCTCGTTGGCGCTGCCCTCTTCATCCAGCAAGGAGGATGATAGGAAGGCAATAGTTGAGTGCAGTCTACATGGGGGCACAGTTACCCATCCCGCGCGCTTATTATATATATATATATATATAAACCAAGTTCTCTCTGTCTCACTCGAGAAAGGCGCACTCGACCCAGTGAACGCAACTGCAAGTCCGACTCGAGGACGATAATACCGATGTCGATGGCATCGTTCATGGGCAGGTGGGAATTAGAGTGTAAGCGGACTTCGGATTACGGAGGCAAAATTATGAAATATGCGAAAGCAGCTGCTTCTTTACAACTCGGTCGGGCCAAGTTATAAACGCGTAGTTAGCAACATCTTTAGCTTGTAATAAAGATCGCGTGTATTTGGTCAAGATAATTGAAATTTTCTTTGTCCCAATTAATTTAATGTCCTGACCTACCTAAAAATATACAGAGTGTCCTCGTGTAGCGCTTGTAATAAATAAAGATGTACCAAATAATTATTGGACATATTAATCCAATTGTTGATAATATTTAAACGAAGACAACATTATATGAAGCGTTCATGGATTAATTATTTCAGCGTATGTACATATACCGCGAATATTTTTTTTATCACCGAGCCGGAGATACGAAGCTTTTATTTATCAGCGACAGTCGCGTGTCTACAGGATTATCGCGGCAAGATGGTCGCAATTCAGCGACAAGCAGAAACGGCGCGGCAAACGTATTAACACGCATCGCGAGCGCGCGGAATTGCGCGCAGTTACACAATAACCGCGTTGCAACTGTTGGCGACGTAATATAATACAGCGTTCGCAGAATGGGGCGGTTTAGTCCGCCGGTTGTTTGGGGCCGAGAAGAGCCGGGGCTTGATACGAGAGACTTGGCAGCAGATATAACTCTTAGGGGGTAATTTTCCGGATATAACGCTGTAAGGAAGATTGAATTGCCGTACGCCATAAGCGACGCAGGATTACCTTTATGCAGTTCACCCGAATGAATCTTATTGCGCGCGGCTCCGCCGCGGTCAACCGCGGAAAATTCGTATAATGGGAATGACGATCCGCCGTCGCTCTTTGACGGAAAATATCCGGGAGTTCCGTCATCGTCTCTCACGCCGCCGCCGTCGGACGCTCCAAACGTCCCATTTCCGTAACCGAGAACCCGCCGAGCCCGCATTTGTACCCACGGCCAGACGCCATCGACGAGGGTTGGGCGCAAAATTAATTTAGGCTCTAATTAAACTTTAATGCTATTAGCGTGCTTCTGTAATATAAATCGTAGGTGAAACCGCGCGCGGCGCGGCGCGGCGATACGAGAAGGGCTCCGTATCGCGCGGACTACAGCGTCTCTCGGGCGGAGACGCGCATATACAGCCGGGATTAATACGTAGACGCAGCACACGCAGTCTACCATCTACGCGCATCTACATGGCTGCGTGCAGATATGGTTACGGGGCGTGCGGTTCGAAATTGGTTACATGCATCAAGAGATGCAACACCACCGCCGAACGTCTTCCGTTCTCTCGCTCGTCTTCCTCTCTTTGCCTCTCGGTGTTTCGCCTGGAGCGGCTGCCGCGTCTTCATCCTCTCCACTGCCATCGATTAAGCATTATCTCTTAACCATAACGATGACGGGGAGGAATAGCGTTCCTCCTCCCCTCTCCTCTCCTCTCTCTATCTGTCGTTACTTAAATTTCTCTTTATTATCCTTTTTAGCGTGAAATGTTAATCTTTGAGAAAGCGAAAGAGGTATCGTATTTCGAGTGTATCTTCGGAGCAATACAATGCAGAATGGCGGCTGATAATGTGAGGCTGATTTCCCGGTATTGCCGAGATTATTCCCGATAACGGGCATTCCTTAGATCGCGACGGCAAATACGAGGTTCGCGAACTTGGCGAATAAATTCAACCATCGCGCCACGCGGGAAGGAAATTCTTCCTCAAGCCGCTCCTCTCCGGTCATCCGCGAAATTTGCATTTTCCCCGCTATGCGAATCTCCAACGGTTCCTTAATTATTGAAAAACCAAGTCCCGTCGAATCTGCGAGACGGTTTCTCTTGCAAGATTGAGGAAATTTGTCTAATCGGAAATTCAGAGATCCGATGATCCGGAGATTCTAGAAGGCAAACGCTTGCCAATCTCGGTGAATTTCAAATATTTGAAAAACCGATAATCTATTCGCTTTGTGACTTAATATATATTACAAAGATACATACAACATCCCGAGATTATTCACGAAATTGTCAAGAAAAATCACACGTTGAAGGAGGAAATCACTGTTTTGAACGTACCTTAAGAAATATTCATTTTTCACCACTCACGAAGCTTTCACGTACGATAACACTCGCTGTAATTGTACGAGCACGTGAGATTTTTAGAGGTACGACGACAGCAACCTTGGTAACTCTTACAGCGCGTCCGGCCGCGCGGCGCGGCGTAGAAATTATGCAGTTGCAACGGCAGCGAAACTGCAGAGGCGTCGCCACTGCCATATGGCTGCGGTACTACCCGGGACGGCAGTGTCCCGGATACGGCGAGTTCGCAAGTACGTCGTATAACCGCGCGGATAACGTGTCGTTATACGGCGGCCACGGAGGGCCAACGGAGTGGAGTTGACGCAGCCGAGGGTTGCTGCCGCCGTTGCTACTGCACCGAGGGCGAGACCCTTTGTTTATAATTCCTTCGGGGACACAGCTCCGCGGCGACGGTCCATCCCGTCGTCTTCTCGTTCCATTCTCTCACCCGCGTCTCTCTCACTCGGTGAGACGAGCCGAATTTAAATTTCCCGGATTCCGCTCGCCTACTCCGCCACCTCCGGGTCTAACGACTTTCTTAACGACCCTCCGTGGAGTCGCCCGTGGAGTCACCACCATCGTTTTCCCGTACCTTCCGTATGTCTCTCTCTACCCATACGTTCCCAGTCTCGGGACAGCTTGACGACGACGACGGCGCGGCGTACGGGTCCATCCCGTATGCTAACCAGTCGACTTGTAACCGAGATAACTTTGAATTAGCCCGCGATTAAGGACAGATTCACAGTAAACGAGGGTGAAGATGGATAGTTAGCGTCGGAACCGCCGCTTTGGCGTTACGAAAAAGACTATTAAAATAAAGAATGCTATAACCGACAATCTCACACACGCACATAAAATATTTAGATTCGAATTTTTAGATATTATATCAATGATAATTGATTGATACGACGAATTTGTAATCTGGAAATTGTGTTAACTGTGCGGCGTGAGCAAAATTTGTGAGATAATTTGTTCAAATTATATAAAATTGATTTTCCATTAATCAGTCAATAGACCTTAATCTATTAAAAAATAAATTTCTCATTCATAAAATTATTTCGGAATAATTGGCAAATTACGGCAAGATTAATGAAATCAAAAAGATATTGCGTTCATTATTATCAAAATCTATTTTCAGAAAATAGTTATATATTTCATGTTATTCGCATGCGATAGATGCAAAAGTTGTTTTCGAAAACGCAACGCATCGATCAAAATTGATCATTTCGAACGTACAAATTGCAATAGTTTGTAATATCTCATATTTACGTCATGCATCGCATTTTTCGTAGGAAGAATCGTTTCCCCCTTTGTCCGTTTCTTTATTGTTTTTTTCTTTTACTATCAACACACACGAAACATATATTCCTTTCCGTTCCGCAGTCGAGCATCGAATCATTTTTCGTTTTCGCAGTTTTCCTATTTGCCGCGTGTGCTCTTCCCTCGCGCTCGTTGCCGGAAGAAGGGTTGAGAATTTATGCGGGAAATCCAAGGAATTCGCTGGAACGAATTGTCCAGAAACCGCCGGATCGTGCACCCCCGAGATTTCAAAACGATGTTTTATCCGACGTCTAACATACCCGGGATTCCCATTGCTCGCAGGGGTGGGGAGGGAGAGGGGGCGGGCGGGACAATAATTTCATTCTGCTCCACATTCATTCCGTATAATTTTCTGCGCGCGCACGTACGATCGAAGAATTGAACTTCCGGCCGCTTGCTGTGTAGCTTTGTATTACAATCGTGACCGGGTTCGCAGTCTCGTAACGGAAAGCTCCGCCGCGCCGGTCGACGCCAGACATTCCGCACCGTCGGGAGTTAAGCTCGGGGCCATATAGCGGCGGCCGCCGACACCGTTTTACAAATTTACGCGCAACCCCTCCGTCGAAGAAGGAACCGAATCCCCCCTCCGTCGTTTCGTGCCACGCCGCGAAACTTCATGCCTGCCCTGCGGTCGTGCAGTTTGCATTCTCGGCGTGACTCGCACAGTAAAATTTCATCTCATAATGGCGTCCGACCTCTCTCTGTCGCCTTGCGCCTTCTTCTATCTTCTCGCGCCGTGCCGCGACGGCGCGCGCGGCGTTGCGACGGTGGTCCCCGCGGTGCGGAGTCGTTTCCGTTTTATTGGACAAGTTTCCCCATAAACAGGAAGCGGGTCCGCGCCGTTTTTGACTGGGTATTTATTACGTTTTTTTTTTACCGTCGCCGTTGCGCGCGTGATAATGCCGCTCGTGGGAGCGAATTCCCCCGCTTTGTTACTGCAACCCGGCGAAATGAAAATGCGACAATACAACTTTCGCCGATTTCTCGTAATAGTCGCTTCTTTAAGTACGATTACAGTTATACTTCTCCGATAATAAAACCGTGATATATATATATATATATATATATATATATA
>JAJVSH010000042.1:38037-73908 GCA_021460005.1 Tetramorium alpestre | reverse complement strand
ATTAATATATATTATAAATATATTCATTATTAATACGTTAGAAATGTGTAAAATTTGTTTTAATTTCTAGAGTTTTTAAAAATTGATTATTATGTAAACATCAATGCGATTTAATTAACAAAAACAATTGTTCTGCTATATCCTCAATAAAAAATAAAAATTTGACAATTGTATAAATCAACGAGTAACTGATTATAAATACGGTATCGTTGAATGGTAATTGCATTATCGAGAAACTAAAAATGAGCGTGCGTTAAAACGGGAAGATATTTGTAAAGATTTTATTGTTTGAGTCAATAATACGCAGGGTATCGGCTTTTCTCGGTTGCTGCGAATACAATGGAGAGAGCAACAATGGCGAGGTGTCGTGTCGGGGATTGCCAGAAATCCCGTGGAAATCTTGATATGAAACGGATAATGTATGCCATGCATCTGCCGTTTCGCGGCAGCGCGATGCCGCTAGTAGCCATCTCGCATTTTAAAATGGTATTCGAACGTACTGAATCCAAACATTATATTTCATTTTTAGTCAATCTTAATTAAATTTCGAATTGGAATTTATTTTACGTATAAAACTAACGTGGAGAAATTCTATCGCGATTTAACAAAAATCGTCAGACATTCTCTCAAAGGGGTTATATTATTAATGTCTCGAATTATTTTTATTAAATTCTGTTCTCTCTCTCTCTCTCTCTATATATATATATATATATATATATATATATATATATTTAAATACATCAATATGCTCAACCGCCCTCCTTGCTCTTTTTGCACCTCTCTTATATCTTCTATGCTCACTCATTCGTTCGCGGCGTGCCTTGTTATAATTTAAAAACCTCTCCTTCGACGAAGGCAAAGCACTTTTCCGAATGAAATTAGAATGAAAACTAAAGAACGTAAGAGCGTCATTATACTGTTTGCTCGAGGCAGCATTTGGAATTCCTTTTCACGTTTGTACTTCCTATACAAACGTTCGGCCCTCGCGGCTTTCTCTCCAGCAATCGCTGATTTAATTAGGTTAAAAGTTGGATCGATGCACGCAATTATATGTACATTGATACTTCTGCCGAGCCTTACGTTTCTTTTCCGCGCGGATGTATTTTTACCAAAGCAATTTATTCCCTTTTTTTCAGCTCAAAAGCCGCGGATGAATCCACCGTAATGAAGACTGTGCAGCAATCTAGGAGCCGGCATTTGCACGCAATGCTTTTCACTATTCATGCGTCAGATTCATGCGCCCGGGAAATTTTTTTAATTATCCTCACATATTCGCGTAAAGTGCGGAAGAGAGGCTTTCGTTTCTTTCATGTCGATACGCGGCTTGTTCGTATAATTCTCCCGTCTACAAACGCACGAAATACAAACCAGTACTAATTTAGTATTCGCAAGTAAAAGCACGCGAAATGTATATTGTGCGCAAAAAAGGTTTTATACTGTGGTTACGTAAAATTTCGCTACTAGTTCGCTAGGTATCTTCAGCAAGCCCTCCGATGATTGAACATTCTTTTAATGGCTTAGAATTTCAAGTTAATATTTCCATAATTATCTAATGTGTCATGTTTCTACATAAAAAACGCAATTGTCATCAAAATTAATGGTAATGGTAAAATTGTAAAAGGTTGATGAAAGGAGATTGGAAATATTTTTGGTTTTATATACGCAATTAAGGGTTACAATGTATGAAATTTTCTCTTTTCGGATTTCTATGCCGAATCGAATGTCACGAGAAATACTCTGGATCATCAAACTGTAATTCAAGGATAACACCTTGTTCAACCCTCCTCCCCCTTCTAGTTCAATCACGTACGTATTCATCGACCGCGTCGGAATTTAAAACGAACTGTTTGCTCGCGACACGTGCGTGGTCTGGTTTCCGTGCTCGTCTGTGAAATTCCGTTGTCCCTAAGCGCGCTCGTTTCCAGTCGGGGCACGATTTTTCGGCGGGTTAACCCCCGGGGTCGAAAATGCACCCTGTACGAAAGGGACTTTGCGGAGTTAATGCCGAAAGGGAGTAGGAGGGGGAGGGGGAGGGGGGGAGAGTGGTAGATACGCAAATTTCGTGGGTGAATTCGCCGTAATAGAGCATCGGCCTGTTCATCGTGTATTTCGCGCAGGGGGTGATGTCGGGGGACCGTGAAGGGAGGATGCGGCTCTCCCGCACGTGACCGCGGGTGAGAATGATAGAGACCGACCACTCCATAGTGCGCGTCTGGGAGTTGGGACGCGCTCGGTACATAAATACAGAGTACAGCGACGTCATCAACAATTCATCGCTATTATTAGCGGCGTCCTAACGGCACTCTCTGCAACGGGGGTTCTCGAGGGGTGGTTGCAACGGGAGGAACGCGAGAGGGTTGGAAAATGGTATGGAGTAGCATGGCAGCGAGAGAGAGAGAGAGAGAGAGAGAGAGAGAATCGGCTTCTGGAACACGACTGCGCGACTACACGAACGTCTAATCTGCATGACTAACTATGCAGTTTACCCCTTGCGACTACACTCAAGTTGCGCCCGTCGCGTCGCTACCGCCCCGTTGCCGCTACGGAAATTCGCCGCGTGCCGAAAACGGATCGCGTTATTAACTGGTTACGGATAACCACGAACGTATTAAATCACCGGTGTTTTACGACGGCCGTTCACGTGAACAATTTTATCACCGTGACACGCAAGTTGCTGTTGAACGAATTGTTACACGATATTTAAAGTTGTTATCGCAATAATTATTTTTATGGACTTTTAAGAAGTCTATTATTCGATATGTGTTGCGATTAAATAATCATTAAAAATGGTTGGAATTATTATAACTTTTTAAAAAACTTATATTATTTAGATTTATAATAAAATAAAAAAAAAGAAAAATTTAAAAACAATCATCGGCTCATAATATATTTGATAAATCATAGTATATATTTTTGATTGTGATTTTATTGATCTATATAACTTTTGATGGATTGATATGTATGATTTTAATGGATTTTACGTGGCAAAAATATCATCTGCAAAATGCAACTTTGAAAATTCAAAAATTTGTCGTTTTATATTTTATTTATATTGTAAAATAAATTTATTCATTGCTTATAAGTATATAGTATAAGTAGATACTTGGAACGTATATACAATATATAATATTAATAATTTGTAACTTGACGAAAAACAGCAGTTGACAAGGTAAATCGATTTTCGTCAATAAACATCTAAATTAATCATATAAATTAAACAATTACACGCAACAATTGCTCTTGGAGACAGATTTATTTATTATAATGCGCTGCATGTTAAAATATATCGCCGCATTATTATGTTAAAATATGTCGCAGCAATGGCAGAGATAATCGGATTGACCAATAATAAATGCACAAGTTATTGAACGTATCCGTTGTCGCGTTGTTGCTTTTTCATTAATGTTTAACTGCATTACTAATCAATTCCAACTGTTTAAATTTGACTTTCACAAAGATAACTGAATTTGCTAACGGCTCTTGTCAAGTCCTCGAACGCTCGAGCGAATATAGTTCGTATATGTATCCGTTGTCTTTACTTCGCATTTCGTGCCGTCGCCGCCCGCGCTGAATTTAACTCGAAACGCGGAAATGAGAAGTGAAGTTATGGCTCCGTGTTGTTTGCTCGCGTTGAAATTTTTCTCGAGTTTTCCGCTTTTAAAAGACGTGGTTAAAATGGCATCGTCGTGAGTAATGGCGACGAAGGAAGTGCGCTCACGCCTTAATTTCCACATAGTTAGCGATATTTCGCGAGCGGTAGCATGTACCTGCATTAAGGGGAAGATGTCGGACGTAATCGCATAAAGAGGAACGGATCGCAATTTTTCCTTTGCTACGTGACCTCCTACTCGAGGTCGTCGTCGTTGTCGTCTCTACGCCGATTCTCACACTCCACGGTATTAAAATTAATGACGCGATCCAAAATGCTGGTTCTTTCCTTCTAAGCATAATGGACGTTAACACGGCTCGTGCATTTGTAACAGACGAGAACAGCCCCGGATATCCCGTGCTCTTCATAATTAATTGGCATTTAATGTTGTTCCGTTAATTAAACTATATTATAAAATATAATAAAACGGTTATAATATTTATCGAGAATTTTTAGTTGATTGTTTAGTGGATTATATTATAAATCAATCTTTTTTAATTCGGCATACATCACTTTTCAAATAGAAAATTTAGAATGTGTTGCGTCAGTCAAACGTCGAGGCACATTTTATCTGCGAAATAAGGACGAAAATTGACTATCGATTGTTTTTCTTTTTCTTTTTTTTTTTTCAACGGGGTGAGAAACGTCGCGAGACGCAGATAGAAAGTGAGACTGCCGCATGAACGTTAAGGAAAAGTCGTGACTGTCGGTCGTGTTAACGAGTTTTGTCTAAGTGAGACGTAACAATGGGTTACTTTAAAAGTTCCGCGTAGATAGGATGAACGACAAAATTATAGCTCGAGTTAACTTTCGCGAAAGTTTATACGAGTTAACTTGCTACCGTCCGCCGAAGTCTTCACGCTCGCCCGACGAGCGACGCGCCACGGCGCGCTTTATGGACATCTGCGAGATCTCACCGCCTTCTTCTTTAATCACTGACAATGTATAAAGTATATGCATTAACTTCGTTAGCTGCTCAAGTAATTTAGTGCGCCGCGTGAGGATTAATTAGTATCAGGGAGCCTTGATAACGCTGTCGTGTTAATACCGTCGGAACTTTCGCCCCGGCGAAAATTCCTTCCGGATCTACGACAGCCCTACCTACGTACATACAAGGGGAAGAAACACGCGCGGGGTTTCTTGCGGGACACCGTGCACGCTCCACGAGAATGTAGCAGAAAAATATTTCGCATCCGACACACACTAGGAACCCAATTCTCATGCAAATGCGGGACACCTACGCCTCTCTCTCTCTCTCTCTCTCTCTCTCTCTTCGCAGTCACCTGCTCTCTCCTCTGCATCCGACGGCAATCTTTGTTTTATTCCGTACATTTCAGAGGACGCTAAAATATATATACTCCGGGGGCGACTGTCTGCTCCAGCAGGAATCGCGCGCATTAAACTTTTGTTGCTCCTCGGGCACCTAAATCTCCTATCTCTCGCCATAAACCTTAATGCCCGAATCGATATTCATTTCGAACCACCTTGCTCTCGCGGTGCTTAAAACGCGTCCCCGAATACGCGTTTCGAATAAAAGTCGGGACCTCTGCCAGTGTCCGTCTACGGAAACAAAATGTGGGGCAAACTTACAAGGGAACACTGCCGCCGCGACCCGAACTCATCAATTCAAATAAAACTTTGTGAATATATAGGAGATACGAATAATGGAATACGCCTCGCTCGTGCCCAACGGTCCTTTAAAGTCTCGGTGTCTAACTTCCAAGTTGAACGGGCGATACCCATTTTCTCACGTGCGAACCTTGAAGGTAAAATTATAATGCTCAGCAATGACAGCAAACGGCCCACTGATGAATGACAATGAACAAATTGTAATTAATAACGGCGCGTTGAACAGAAATTATATAAGGAGAACTTTCCGAATGTTTTTCTTTAGAAATGTTTTATATTATTTTATAATATTTTATTTTTGGTTAAGAATATACCGTTAATTTTCAAAATCAATTAATAAACAAATGCGAGTTGGCCACGAATTTTCGTTATATTTTAAATTTATGCAACAAGATGCACTTGATGTTTATGCTGCCGGAACGGGGGAAAAATTCACTCACGATAAACGCAGCGCGGACGTCTCGACATCCTGACGAACCGGCGCGGCGGTATTTTCGATTCTTCCTGAATTTCTACGCAAAAAGGCAGGTTCGCCTCGATGAGCGTACACGGACATTAACCCACCGTCACGCGAGGAATTTCGCCGATCGACTTTCCAGAAGAAATTCGGCATTACGCAAAGTTACGCGCGAGAACGGGAGATATATTCCGGGCACGTCTCAAACGGGAGAAGATCCCGTCGAACCCCGGCGGAAGGGAATTCTCCTTTTCCGTTCCAAGAGGGATACTCTGAAGAACGGGCAAACCGCCTCGGTACTCCTGTATGAGCCGCGAAAATCGCGGCGCTTTATAACGCTACATTAACCGACAATCTTCCCGCCTGCTGCACCTTGCAACGACGGTACCCGCGAATCTGTTCTCGGAGATAGCGGAATGTCGATAAAACTTTTAATTACTTTCGTTCCGAGGGGAGAAAGGTTAAAGAGAAAGGACACGCGGTTTCTTCGCGGTCGTCAGTTTGCCGTGATATATTTTTAGGTAATTGTTGTATCCGAAAGGAAAGATCTCTTTCTAAAAATAAAAAATGTCTCTCTCTCTCCCTCTCTCTCTTTTTGAAATTTTACAAGATGCTCATTCTACAGTTACGTGTCGCTCACTTAATTATGCACTTAGTTATAATTAGCTTGTATAAAGTATTAAAATTACATGTCACGCAATTGTACCAGATACGAATATCTGGTGTAGTTATCCCGCCGCGCTATAAATATTTAATTAATTAATCCCCGCGAAACTTCCCTCTCGTAGTTTATTGAACTTACAGCGGCTTCGCCGTCCTTCTCCTTTTTCAGTACCACGAGCTCGGTTATCTCGGTTACTCACGCGGAAGGCTTAATTAGAGAGACCCTTTATACAGTTACACCGGAGAGCAACGTCGTTAGATCTTTGTTGGACCTTTCGCGATGAAAACAGGGGAAAAGGGACGATACTGCTCGGAGACCGGTAACGAAGTTCGCGGGGCGTGCTCACCCAAGACAGGATGTTACGGGCGACGTGAGTTCTGTTAACTCTCAGAAACCCGAGACGGACGCGGCGGGGTGAGTTCCGAGTTTTCGTGTACCGCTTTCCTTCCTTTTCGCCGGGGTTACTTCGTGTCCGTTTCGTTCCTCCCTCGGCTTTTCTTATTACTTCGTCGGGTCGGTCCCCGAGACGACGCGACGCGGCCAGATTCGAGAAGCGAACGGGGGAAACGGGGACGCCCCGGAGAAAGTGGTGGCAGCGAGTATATTTACAAGTTTTAAGAGAAATATTAAGCGAAGAGACTCTCCCCCGCGGCGATGAGGGGGAACTTGAGTTATCGGTGCACTTTGCATAATTTATCTCTACGTAATGCTTCCCCTTCTGCGGGATGGAGAGGAAGTTCCCGCATCTTCCGGCGGGTTGAGGTGACATCGATCGAGAGTTCGGGCATTGTTACGTGTGTTTATTCACTATTCTTCGTGTGTCGTGTAAACAACAACGATGCGCGAACCATCGATCAAACCCAAGTGCCATTAAAACGCGATATGTTCTTCGAATATCATCGAATATTCGTTGGAATCTCAGCGATAATGCTCGACAAGAGAATGTTTACTCGAAACCCAGAATTGAAGAATCTTTACGTGCGGATCTAAAGTTAATTAAAATGCAGTTCCGAATGAAAAAAAAATACATATACAGCGCAAGTATATTCTCTTTATCTAGTCATTTTGACAAATAAAAATAATTCAAGACTTTCCCACTATTCCAATATTTGACGCTTTCGGAATTACTTTAACGCAGGAAATATACGTCTTCGCCAAGGAGTTGCAAAAATGCAACTTAATATTCCGAATTCCGCGCGCGATAAGGGTATAGAAGACGAAGCGTCAAGAAAAACGAAACGTATTTGCGGGACGTGACGAGATATTGAAAATCTTGCGAATCATCCCCATGAGAGCGCCAGGTCGATCGGCTGTGTCGTCGAGAGAAAGACAGCTCTCTCTCTCTCTCTCTCTCGACGATTTGCTTACATCGTGCAGAACCGAGTTGCTTTTGATTGCCGCGAGGCCAAACGCGGGGGATATACGCACTCGTTTGGTGGAATCGCCATTGAGTCCTTCATCCCGGTATTCTCGCGAAATGTTAACGGCAAAGTGCGAGCTTCATTTCCCGGATGGAAAACCGCTGCCTTTGCGGCAGCAATGGCGGTTACGGGGGAGGTATCGAAACGGGCGACGAAAATCCGCCCCATGTGCCAAAGATATAAAACGGCTATATTGCCCGTAGTCATACCGCCGATAAAAGCAGCGACGCGAATGCACGGCAGTAACGTACAAGCGTGTCGTGTCACGCGGTTAATCGAACAGCGACGAGCGATGCTCGTGCATTTCCGCGCTCGTAACTATAAAAGTGCCACTAATCCGTTTGTACATTAACGTGATGAACGTCATCACGCGATTCGAGGGTAGAGGCGAAGACGTCGTAAAAACCGAAGATCTATCAGCCGTCGAAATGACGAAAGGAGAAAGTAGCTGTTTCTAAATTGAATAATTAAATGCAGCGTTTCTGAAGTTGTACACCTGAAATGCGAATTTTTACAAAATTGATATGGTATTTGATTTTACAATTTGTCCACGTTTGTCCATAAATATTTATTTTTGTCCGTTTTGCAAAAAAAAAGTTTCGTCGTCGGCGCCTCTAAACTGCATTAAAAAAAAAATTACAAAGTGACTTGGACAACAGACTGCATGCGACTTTATCAGGTGCAAAGTTGTATAATTTTATGTGCACGCGACGCGACAAACGGAATAATAGAGTAGGTTAGAATAGTAGAGATTCCCCGGTATTCTTTTTCTTTTTTTTTTGGTAGATCTCATTTGCAGTTTCGCGGCAGCAATCAGTGTCCGACAGTACAAACGACGAAACCGCTACGTTTGCGTTCGCGATAAAAGGGAATTTACACCCATCCCCGGTCGCGAGAGGCTGCGTGAGCGGAATTTCACGCGTCCTTATCGAACGTAGCACTTTAGAGCACGTAGCGCGGAAGCATCAGATGGCACATACAGGGCCACCTAAGCCCATCGAGATAGAGACTATTACGCTATTACTGCTATTACTACTGTTACTACAGTAGTATATGCGTGGTATATGCATAATTGTAATTGTATTAGAGGATACATGCGAAATGTTTTGCGCTCGGCGCGGCGCGGCGCCGCGCGCGGTGTCGCGGACAGAAAACTGTTAGACAAGATAAATGCCCGCAAAAAGAAATTAGTGGCTCTGAAGCGCACTTTTTTTCACACGCTCCACATTAATCTAAGAACAAACACAATTTCGTTTAGCTTTACATTGTTTTTTTATCAGAGATTTACTGAACATTATCATGCAGACACCGGAGAGCGGAGAGCGGATCTGCAAAGGGTCATTCAGTATTATCGTTGTCGGACACAGTCGGAATGAATCCTACGAAATGATCCTCACGAAGTGAGTCAGTAGTTCAACTGTATTATCTATCTATAGCGAGGCTACGCTTCGCATCCTAAATATTCGTTCATAAATCACGGGATCCCGTTATTCCCAACGAAATTATGCATTATGAATCATTCATATGCGAAGTTAAGCCCAAAATTAGATTCGCAAATCTCGCAACCACTAAAATCGTCGTTATATCTGATGGATGGAATAATTGTAATAATATAGCAATCATAATTATATGATACAGTCGGTAGTTGCGTATTCATATTGTTAATCATTATAATATTGATTCATAAATTCAACGAAAGTTTTTAGCTTTAGAGGTCGTTTTGGCGATTATAATATAATATAGAGAGTCACGAGGCGATAATAATCGTGCCGCAACTTTGTAAAGGCATCTATTAAAGTTATTAAAGTGAGATACAAACGATTTGTCAGTAATTTGTTCTAATGTATAAAGCGACATGGAGAGCTTTGGCGGAATATCGAATACCATCAGTATGCCTTTCAGATAGTGAGACACACTAGCACGTACGCCGCGAATAACCAGGGCAATTCCAGAAATGAAATTCCACCTACGTAGCACTAAATCGTAATTAATATCGTGTTTCCGCCAAACTAGCTCGTTAATCAGATTTTATTCCGTGCAAGGGCGCATTATTATGACGATCGCATAACCGGGAACGTGGCTCATTACGCAAACGGTGGTCGCAGCGCAGCGCAGCGCGACGCGCGTGTGTACGTGTCCGTGAAAACCGCGCGTGTGCGAAAGCACTGTTGATAGCGCGAGTGCGGCTGAGATAGCCTCCAAAGGGATAATCCCCTTTCGTAAGAGCTCAGCGAGGGAAAGAATTTATTAATGGAACGTGAGTACTCATTACCTAACGCTTATCAGGAACGGAGATTTGTCACGCGCGGTATAATACGACCGAGTCCACTAAAAAAAAATCTAACCGATTCGAAACGCGAGGATAATATTCACGATTGAAAATTATGAAAATTCTAAAAGAAGCAAATGAACCGAGATGCAAGAGTATCAGTCGTTAGCACGTTTTTAGAATTTTAATTCAAAGTCGATTAAACTTGAAACTAATCTTTAAAAAAAATGTTATTCCTGAAGAGCACTTAATTTTATTGGATATTTTTTTTTCACGAAGCGATTTATTTTGACAATTATTACTCGGTAATATGAAGATCGTGAACGTGTCATTAATAGATCGAGGCAAATTAACGATCAACTTCACTTCAGCTTCACTTTATCTTATCGTGTAAATAGCCGTCTTTTGAGATTCACCGGGATCACGAAGGACAAGACCCTTGATTCATCCCAGAATCGAAGAGAAAATGCGGGTGATTTGCTCCCCGTGCCAATCGCGGGCCGAGCGGCAGGAGCTTTACGAAGAAGGGCGGCGCCATTTGAATAATTTCACAGGAAATTACCACTTGACACTGGTTGCTCCTAGATCCTGGAGGGATAAGGATTTTCCGACTCTATTTGTCGAGTGCGCGACTCCATTATGTGACGAGGAATATTAAAATTCAAAGGGAGACTCGTCCTGATAAAAATGTGATATCGTAACGAAGGGGGAGGGAAACGCGATACGGTCATCCGACGCGGAAAAAAAAAGGAACGAGGAAACTCGGAAAAGAATGCGATACGGTGTAACGAGAGCGCACAGCCGTGAAAAGAAGTTCGGATAACGAGTGAGGTAATTACAGCCGCGCTCGTAAAATCGTATATGGCGAAATCCCGCGCTTTGTAATCCAATCGGCGATATCCGCGGTATCCGCGAATTCGAAAGTGGTCAAGAACGCGGCGTCGTTGCACCGTGCCTCGTTATGCGCCTCGGTTTTTCGCGTATCACGCAAATGCTCGCTCCGCGCTGCGACAAAGGGAAAGAGTCCCCCCCCCCCCTTCCACTTCTCACACACCCCCCGCCGTCTGGTGCTCGGACATTGATTCGTAACATAATCCGAAAGCACCGGAAACAAATGAACGAGCGGAGCGCGACTGAAACGAAAGACGGCTAAACGAAAGTAAAGATAGAAAATGTACATTAAAAAGAAAGAAAACAGAGAGGAAAGGAGACGATGGGAAGTATGGGGCGACAGAGGAAGGAAGGGTACGACAATGGGTAGTCGGGGGCTGGTGAGCTCTCGAGGGCTGGCGTTTATTAAATCAACAAAAGCCCCTCGGGGGATGGTTTTCAGATGCGAGTACTACATCTGCTACAGAAAGCTTTCCGTCGTACTTGTCCTGCCTTCCCACCCTCTCACCTCAAACCACCACCGTCTCTCGCGTTCTCTCTTTCTCCCCTTCGCTCCTTTCCGCCTCTCCCCTAGTTTTCTGTCAGTCGCTCGCTTCTCTAACCAGGTTCCTCCTTCGTTACACTTTGCGGTTTGTTCTGGCTGGCGATTACGACACTGATAAGGGGAAGATTCGCCCCCGGGAGAAAAACCCTTCGGGTAGTCAAAACCAGAAGTGCCGCGGCGCTCCTAATGAATTACTTCGGATTTAAGACGCCTTCCTGTTTTTCGTCGCGCTTCATCCTCGGCTTTCCTTAAACTTCCGTTATTAATACCGACTCCGTTTTATGTATTATGATTGGGACTCACTTTCACCGACAATTATACGTGGCAGTATAATTAAATGAAATTAGATTTATCGATGCATATTCACGTGCTGCTACATTTTTAAATATCTCTGCTTAATTAAAATATTTTTTTTCCTAAGACACATTACGAAATAATGAGCTGCATGAAAACATGTTATAACGTATAAAAGAATTTTCAAATATTTCTGATTTAATAATAAAGACACGCATATATAACTTCGTATTTCATAATGTACATCAGGGGAAATAATACAGAAAAAAGATGGGTATAAAATCGCGTTAGCAGCGAGAAACACCGCCCCTCAAAATATCAGCTGCCCGATAAAAGTTGACTTTCGCGAGCGCTCGTTTCACGCATAATTATTCTTTCAATCCAATATTCCGCCGAGAATGCATCAGTGATGCACGGAAAACTAATTAAACTGGCATCAATTATGCTCATTCGCGCGAGCGACTCTTGTATGTCTCCCCGAGTACATTAACCCGTTCTATTTTCGTTGCCGAGATGCGCCGTTATAAATATTTTTCGCGGCGGCAACTGCGAGAAACGGTACCTCGATCGCCGTCGGTAGCCACGACAGTAAAATAACGCAGGCATTTTACGTCGAGTACGCCGGACACGCCGTTATTAATGTACCGGCCATTTCCTGTCGCCACAAATTATTATCCGTATTATCGGTATATCAGGGTCGGCGAACGGCGAATGTGTTTACATCGCGCGCCACATCGGGACAAATCGATAGCCGCGTGCATTATTCCTCAGCTTTGGAGTCAACAGACCCGAATGACGGTTCTTGGAAATCGATGAAATTTTTAGGAGTCGTGTCGCCCCCTCCCCCACCTTCTGAAGAAGAAGTTGGCCACCGTCGCCACTGCGAATCAACGTGTCATCTGCGAAACTCGTGATCGCGGAAATTAGGACGGTCTTAATCTCCACCGAAGAGCTGCGTAATAGTCGCGGCACGTCGTCTCGAATCCGCGTTATCGCGGGTTGAGCGAATCTCGCTTAATTAACATTAAGACTTGAACAGGCATTAAATTGTAAATCCGTTCGCTCTCCGCTTTAAACGGCCGAGCAGCGAGATGCTCTACAAAGATGAGTCTCGGCCGAGCTTTTTAGATTTGCCTGAGAATCTGCGCGTCTTGGTAAGTTAGCCAATTAGGATGGGGAATGAAGTAGTCGGAGGAACGGTCTTATTGCATGAATAGAAAAGCGATGAATATTATTATTTAGTTCAGTAAAATCGTTAGAACGCGCTTCCTTCCATAATATCATATAAGCTCATTTGTCCCTAATGCGCGCTATCATATGGAATGCATCTTTTTTTTTCATGTGCAATTTTAATACGTCATTCATCTCCGTCGCATAAAAAAGCAGACATAAAAAGGAGTCATTAGCATACGAGCCAAAGGATACGACGTCGCGTATGGCATTAGCCTGTATACGACGTAGATATTTAAGTGTAGATTAATAAAATAGAAGATGTATACCGGCTTTGTGATATAATGTACGCTGTATTTGAAATTAAAATGCAGCGAAATTCCGACGCAGATAATACAATATAACGTAAAACAACGTTCGCAAACAACAAGTAGTCGTTAATTTCGCTAATTAGGAACCGGAAGCTTGCATTCGAGAAGCGAGTGCCGCTTTGAGAGTGAAAGAAAACTAAACACTGAATGCAAAGATCAGACGAACAGGAAATGGTTCACGGTTAGACAGACTAAAAATTGTCTCGATGCCTCTCCCAGTTCGTCACGTCTAGCTGAAACGGAGTGTTTCCGGTTTCCTTTTGAACCATCGAGTGACGAAAGGAAGCTCGCGAGAAGGATTGAAATATGTCAGCCTTGGCGAAGCTAGATTGTAATTCTATTCGACGGTCGGTTCGGAGGAGAAGGGGAGGGAAGATATGCTCTAATTGTAAGGTCGATGAATTTAACGTGAAGAACCAATCGCCTGTTATGTAATCTCTTCACGCGGCGAAAGAGTCAGTGATCCGTCGCAGTTGCATCCCTCTCCCCATCGACATTTCAATCTTAACAAATCCGCCAACACAATGGCACCCTTCTCTTCCCCCCCCCCCCCGGCCGTACCGTTTCTTCTGCTTTTCACCGTCGATATGGGTGCAGCCGGTGTGTACGCGGAAAAAGAGAAACGGGAGCAAAACGAGAAGAGCTCGTGCTCTCGGCCTCTCTCTTTCCCCGGTCCAGGCTAAAAATACTCCTCCTCTTCGCGCGCCACCCTCTCGTCTTCTCGCTCTCTTCTCATCGCACGTTCTTTCTCCCTTCCTCTTTCACTTTGTTCCTTCCTTCTCGCTTTTTCTGGATCTCCACGAGCGCTTACCTCGCTCGCCTCCAGTCCAGTCGCCTCCCTCTGTTCCTCGCTCTAAACCGTCGCTCTCTAGCTATAAATAAAAAAAGAAAAGGGAAAAAATAACGAGAGCAACGCGCGCGATGCGGGTGTCTCGGGTGTAGAATAATTAGAAACTGGCCCTCGTCGCGCAAACGTTTCCCATCTCGCTCGGTTCCTCGCTAAAATCGGATTGTGATAGCGTGCTCTATATCCTTCTTCTAATTCCGCTTCTCTCCTAAATCACTTTAGTCATCCGACAATTACGTACGCGATTCCGTGTCTTCGCGCAATCTTACGTAATTAGCATTCAGACGCCACTAGAATTATTGTTCGGATTGGGTCGCGCTCTTTCCTTGGCTTCTCGCCACGGCGCGGCACCGCGTCGCGGATCCCGCGAAAGCGCGACCGGAATCCACTAAAGAAGGGAAAATATGCTTCTCGTAGGCGGCACGCGAATATATATTTCGAAAGTTCGGCGGGATTAGCGTACTTGCATGAGCACGCACCGTACGAGTTGGGTGTACGCGTCGTTCGCGCTCGTGACTCTGCACCGCGGATCTTGCTCCGCGCTGTAGATACGTGGCCCCGTTCCGCGTCTGGCGAAGTCTGCCTCACCTCCGGCGAAGTTCCAAGACGTTCTGTCGGCGGTGTCTAAACGCGGAAACTTGCCGAGAAATCTACGGTATATTGTGTACGTCGCGCATAAAGTTATATTGGACACCCTGCGCTCTACGCCCGTCGTAGTCGCTGATGATCAGACTTTCCACGGGGCTTGCACGAGAGCATCACTCCTTTCTGCGGTCGACAGAGTGGTTTCAATCAGCGTCCAGTCGCTGTAATCGCTAAAGCTATTTTTACGTAGCGTAGTATATATATTTTCCTCGTTTATTTCTTGATTTATTTATGCATATTTTTTTATGTTTATACAGTTTTATGGGGACAACATATAATTATATATTAGCATGTTGTCACTTCTTCTTAAAGATGAAGACATAAAGCACATCTTGATTCTCGAACGCTCACGAACGAAAGTGATTATTTACCGAGGTTAGTGGTCGTCAGTGAATCTATCCTAGCGTATTCACATCCCAAGCCGGCGCTCGGCGGAGATATTTTTGGGCCATCCTATGCGCGCTGGATGATTCACGCCACGAGAGAGAGGCCGCTCAAACGTCCAAAGAGATTCTGCGGAGGGGGCTTAAAGATGGATGGAGTATCGCGTGAATACCCCTCAAAGCGCGTCCGCGAAATAGTACACAAAGTATCTTAAACGATGTTTATCCCGCGGCCCCGTTATCGATCGTACGAACCGTACCGCTGCGCCGGTTGACGAGAGAAATCATTCTTTCCTCCGTCGCTGTTATGGTATGGTCTATTAGCATACGGGAAATAGGCAAACTTTCGCATACTCCAAAGTGCCTTTTTGGCTTGCCGGGATGCTTTCGGGGACAATTCCTCTCCCAACGAATAGCCCGAACTTTCGACGTGTATCATCGCCGCTGAATAAAAGCGACGCGGGGAAACATATTCTGGAAAACACATGGCCGTAATAATCCCGTCGTTCGTACGAAATAAAAATTTGAATATCGATCGGTATACTTTTTGTCGGCGGAATAATTCATCGTGACGGGATTATTGCGTCAATATAGGTGCCACGCTTTGTATATTATTATAATGAAAGAGCCGCTTTCTATATATAGGTGTCTACACGTGCAGATATTGCAGATAATTAGCAAAGTGTGCTTTTCACTGTCTCTGTAATGTTTTAATAAAGTAAAACGCTGATAATTTTTAGCATTGTTAAACATATTTGTTTTTCAAATTAAAATTAGATTCGTTATACAATCGAAACGCGTTCGCGTGATGCCTTTTATGCCTTTCAGAAAAGATTCCACGTTTCCGCAAGCCGCGCAAAGACATTTATAAGATTTTCCTTGTTAACTGATGTAATTTGCTTTACTACTGAAAAAAAGATATTTGCTCGCCATTAGCGTAGCGTCTGCTGTGCATTAGCGACGCTATTATTATCGTGTTTGCCGTGCAGATACGCGCGCGGTAACAGCGCGTCTCTTTGTTCCTCGTGAATATGTTGCACAGGCAAGCTGCGAGCTCGTAACTGAGCAAAATGCGTATCTATTCCGATCCGGTTTACTTGTGACTGGTTTTCAATGCGTTTACATTTGATTCCCGATTTAGTTAAACGTAATGTCTTTAAACCGTGCCATTTTTTTTCACAAAGACATTATACAAACTGAAACATTATTTTGAACATTAGAATTATTCGATCCGTCGTTAATTATTCAGTCATATCTCGAATGTCTTTAAGTACCTGCATATTTTTTTCTACAAGAGAAATACCTCGAGAAAATGCTATTATTATTTTATCTTTGTCTTACAAAGGGCATAAGTATAATATCAACTGAGGAATCTACCTATTTTTGTCCAAGCGAGATTTATCTTTACACTTATGCGCTGTATAAAGTATAAAAAAATGCACGGTATATCTCGAGTCGATAACGCCTTAAAAAAACATGACCGCGCACGGTTGCGTGCGCCTCCACTTAAATCCGGGGTTCAGGAACAAAAGATAAAAAGAGGAAAGGGAAGGGAAGGAAAATACCGAGGTCGAGAAGAAGAGCAGCGGCGGAGAGCAGAGAGGGGAAAAAATCGAATTTAATCGACCGGAGCCACGAAGGGTAAAGCAACGCGGGGCGGCGCGCGACAACAGTTTTACGATTTGGGCGCGCGGCTGAAGGAATGGCGGAAACGACGGGGGTGTATATACGGAGCGAGATGCGAATTCCATTCCATTAGTCGGCCGTTAACGATCGAACGTGTTCGCTCGTCCGTGTGCACGCAGGATATATCCACCAGGAGAGAGGTCTTTCGTGGAGGTCCTGCGGAATGCAGAGAGAAACCTGCTACCAAACCTCTGCCCCCTCTGACCCGAACCACCCCTCGTCGGGCCTCGTTTTTCCCATGCCCGCGATTTCTCTCTCCGGGACGGCGTAAAGGATTTTCGATTACGTTTTGTCGCTGCTTTTGTTCCGCTCCGTTCTGTTTCGAGCCCACTTCACGTGGCTCTTTCGTATCACGCAAAAAAATGCCTGCCTCCTCCTCCTCGATTCTTTATTTAACCGGTATTCGATCCCTTTCCTGAGGACGGACCTATTTTTTTCTCGATTTTTTATATTGCGTCTCTCCTTATTTGCATGCAAAATTACATTCTTGCGAAATTGACTTTGGGTTGGACGGCAATGTAGTTATTAAACTTATCGCTAAAGTACCTAAATGTTGACATATTTCGCGATCGCATTTAAAATAGATAAATATAAATACATTTAAATGTTATGTTTTCTAAAGAAGGGGATAAAACATATTAAAAACAAAAAAAGAAAAAAACATTTTCAGAAGAAAAGAGTAATCTATCGCATCTCTCATTATATAAAAATCAATTGTAAAAATATAATTATTTGTGAAAAATTGTTGTCGGTGAAATATCTCTCGTTTATTCGATTCGCTCGTATAATCGTTATTAACTTCACATCGTGTTCGAACAAGATATTTCAGGAAGTAATTTCGAGTCGCGGAACATTACTGTCGGCGAAAACGATTCAGCGGAAGAACAAAACGCGACCGAAGTAGGGAACCGCAGCTCACCGGATTCTCCTCATATCATGCCAGCCGACCGCGGTTTCTCGACTCCGCTGGAGCCTGGAAATTGAATTTCGGCGGCGCGCGCGCGCGCGGCTTTCTAATTCGAATTTGAGGTTTCTCGCGGAACGCTCGTACATTCGGCGAAACGGCCGGATCAGGTCTAACGGCGGGATTTATTCGACTTCACGACGGAAGAAAGGGATGGCTGATGCCAGCCGAGGGTGGGCGGTGGGTCGGGCAGACGAGGCGAGGCGAGGCGAGAACGAAGGGTCGCGACCACAGACACCAACCGAAAGCGCGAAACTATAGAGACTAACCGGTGGCGAGGGGAGGGAAGCGAGGGATTTATGGACCGACAAAGACTTACGACACCTGTTCGT
This sequence comes from Tetramorium alpestre, assembly GCA_021460005.1. Taxonomy (NCBI): domain Eukaryota; kingdom Metazoa; phylum Arthropoda; class Insecta; order Hymenoptera; family Formicidae; genus Tetramorium; species Tetramorium alpestre. The sequence continues at coordinate 55,692 of JAJVSH010000042.1, read as the reverse complement.
GTGTCTACAGGGTGTCGCCCAACCAGAAGCGACTGAAATCAGATATCCTCTGATCAGTTCGCGATCGATGTAACTATAAGTGAGAACAAAAATTATCGTTTAATGCTCGATTGCGTGATGATTTTAAGGCGCAATCTTGGAAGACAGATAACCCGAATTAGTCGAAGGATTTGTTTAAATGAAAATCGGATGGCGGTTCCCGGGACACCTCGTGTATACGCATTCCTCAGCCACTTGGAGGGCATCCGTGCATGAGCGACGACATTTCAAATTCGCGTCAGGCGCGGCATCGCAGACGACTGCAAACGCCAGCGGCGTCATGCGATAATTCCCAACTTCTCCAATTATCGTTTCATTCCCCGTCGCCTTCGCGCTTCCACCGGGGAAGGGGGAAAGGAGGTCGAAAGAGAGTAAACCCGGGGAATAAGACTCGGGGCTGACGCTGCCCGAATCGTGCGCTATCGGCCCGCAAAACCGCCGGGAGAAATAAGTATTCGCCGTGATCGGAATCGCGCAAGACCTGGAGGGATTTGATCGAATTAAAGTTTCGGCGGTGACGCGCGAGAAACCGCTGTTCACCGGGGAATCGATGGGACTCGCGTACGTCAGCGAGAGAAGGAGAGGAAGCGTCGGGAAATCTCATTAACGTGACGTCGCTCTCCCGCGGATGATGTCGCGGGTTCGCGGACGGATTCAAAACAATCAGAAAAAATCTCGCTCTCTTATCGCGTCCCCGATCGGCGGGATTCAAATCGCGCCGGGAAATGATTTAATCTAATTTTCATGACGCCGCGTTCGATTAAAACTGCATTTGCAATACGTATGTAAAGAGCGAAGTATTTTCGACGTGCCGTTTTACATTTCAATTTTCACGCGAAATGCGAGCCAGACTCGAATGCGTCGCAAATGAGACATCAGCTCTCGAATTGGACGATAACAGTTCTAGGAGGAAAAAAAGCTTTTGACACGTGGAATCGTTCGATTCCTTTCATACGTCAGTTACACAGAATTATTTAAGGCTTTTATTTGCCGCTGCAGCCGAGACTGCAGCATTAATCCTAGAATAATAATCGTATATTCTCCGATGTTTTATTCATCGCTGTGTACTGTGCTCCGCTGCTCGTGTACTGTACAAACTTTTGAAGGCAAATAAAATAGCGTATCACTCAGTCACTGAGTGATATGTTATTTTATTTGTTTTCAAAAGTGAAAATATACATGTCTTTAAATTTATTGGTCTTCAACAGTGAAAATGTATATACCAGTTTGAAAAAATAATCGAGAAATGGATACGAAAATCATAACAGTTATTCGGTGCTACGATGCGTTCTAGGATCAAAGTTGCCGCGTATCCAAAGTTTTCCGCAAAACGCAAACTGCTACGCTGCTACATATAATATATATGAATGACTCACCGATCAGTTTGCCGAACTGCGCCGGAGGCTTCCACTCCGGGTAATGTCGTGGGAATCGCGCCCTCGACCAGTAGGTCCTCAGGGTGACCTTGTAGAGCGCCAGCTTGTCCTGCTTCTCCTGCTTCTCCTGCCGGTCCTGGGTGTACGAGCCGCATTGGCCGTGCACGGAGAGGAATCTCGTGGCGAGCAGGAGCAGCAAGAGCACCGACCACCGGTGCCACGTGCCACGGGACATCTGCGGGGGAAAAGCGAGAGAAAAAGAATGAAGGAGGATAAAAATCGTCGTCGAGCGCCTATTAACTCTGGTTGATGCGCGCCAAAGTATGCGACACGTGTTAACGTATCCGTGTACGCGCCGCATACCCGGGATGCCTCGAAACGCGGGCGATGAGGAATTCGACGTGCGAGTGCGCGCGCGCGAGCGTTATTCCCGACAGTTTCCCGAGCGTGTTTCCAACAAAATATTAAAAGAAATGTGAAACTTCTCTAAAGTGCTCCGTACAAGGAAACGTCAAGGGAAGATAAAGTTGCAGAACGACCTACAAGTGCAGCTACTCCGGGTAGTAATTTCCACGGTTACTACTACACGATACCGTCCGGGGGAAAATATAAAGCTTATCTCTTATCGGGGAATGGACTGAAATAGAATAAAGTGGGGTAACAATTCATCATGTCCTGGAGCCGCGCAATCATCTGATATTTCCGTTGGTGGGAAAATGCCTCGATTTAACATCAGGACTGTAGGCGCCGAGCCATTATATATGCGTCTTGCATAACCACGCGTTATCGCGTGATCGTAGCGTTTAAATATAGCAAAGACTAAGAGTAAAATACAAGGCTTCACTCATCTTCATTCATTATAGATTCATTATAGATTGTCGCGAGATTTTCGCCGCGAAGAAGCCATTTCACTTGCTGCGAAAATTAAGTTCTCTCAAATTTCAATTTAATATTTTACTGAATAATATTTCACAAAATGCTCGAGAGAAAATCTAACTTTATCAGAGAATGTATCATTAAAACGAAAAACGAGCTCTTGACAGTCAATCTCGATTGTATTATAATAATGAATGTGCATGTCGCCCCGAAGCGTGCGATGAATGAGGCACATATGATAATCGAGGACGACATTACAGAAGCGGGTGCACTGCCTGAGAATTGTATTGTTGAGCAACTCCACGGTGGTAACCCGGTTTCGGCGCGGTAAACAAGATTGATCCACAGGCGTGTCGTCGAAAGAGAGGAGACGCCGCGCGTCTCTCCGCGTATCTCTGCTGAATAATTCAGGTTGGTGCCGAGAGTGCCCAGCGTGGGGGGTGGGGAGAGGGAGGTTGGTTCCGAGGTTCTTTTACATGGACGCAATCAAAAGGATAACGCGGTATTATCGCGCGGGCGGATAAAACGCCGCGTAAAAGGTGACGCTCGGTGAGCGGCCGCGCCGCGCCGCGCCGCGCCCGCACCGTTGCGTTCCTCCGTCCGTCGCGTCGCCGCGTATAGGAGCCCCTACGATTTCTTTCCTAAGTGAATCCATTATACTTGATGGTGAAAAGAGAAAAGTGGAACACGTTGTTCAATTATCATCTTACCACCGGAAACGATGGAGAAAAATGCCCGGCGTAAAAGCCGCCACCGCTCCCGCATATGTATGCACCTCGCGAGTCGCATAAATCTCCCGGCGGTGCTTTAAAACTTTCTTCGTAATCTACCAATCGGGAAAGTCGGGAATCATTCGGCTGTCCCTCTTCCCCGTAAGATGATTATGCAAAATTGCACGGATACGCAATCATATCGCCGCGAGTGAGCGAACGCGCGCGCGGCGTGCTCCTCGCGTGTTTACGTATGCAGATCTGCGCACGTTCAAAATTCAAATCGTATCCCAATCGCTTCCCGATCGCTCGACGTCACCCGTGTCGTCCAAATCTCAAGCCGACATTTCCGACCGGCTTTTTTGGCTGACCACTCGCTCTAGAAAAATCTCGTCGTTGGAACCGTTCCAGTGTAAATTGTTGGTGGGCCATCACGCTACTCAATATTTTAAAATATTTCTATTTATTAAGCTGAATTTTTGTAAAGTGGCTCATATTAGTCTATACAAATACATAGTATAAAATACCATAGTATATTTACAAAAATATTTTATATTATATCTGTATGGAAAAATATATTTACGTGAAAAATATTCGATATTAAATAATTACATGTTTTCATACAACAATAAAAAATAGTGAGTAAAGTGATCGCAGTGATTGTTAAATAGTGATTGTTTTTGTTCTCAAATAAAATTGTCAAAATTCTAAAAAAAATGATATTTGATATATTTATTATGGATACAAATCCATTTGTAGTTGTTATTTATATGAGACACTGAATACGATAATCAAATTATTCCAAGTCCCAAATAAGAAGGGCGAGATTTGTACAAATATCTCCATGGAATAAACATTATGTGCTCAAAAGTATTGCTCGAAAATATTGCTTCTTTACGGTATTAACGCTTGGAAAAGCTTTTCTCTGTAAACACAAGATTTCCGTTTTTAAGATGAGTGTTCCGTATCTCGCCGCTGGCCTTTCTGACGAGAACGAGAAGGACTAAAAAGTAAACGAACGCTTAATGAAAAGCACACGGAAAATATTTATATCCCTTGCGCGAAACTCTCCGAGAACTTGGAATCCGCGCCGCGCTGCGCCGCTACGGCGAGATAGAACTACGGGAACTTTCGATGTTCAGCATTATTCAGTATATCTTCCCGATTCGGTATTGATCACAATGCGCTGCACAATTGTGAGAAACCGGATCCGAGCAAGACACGATTCGATGCATTATCCACCGTCTTGCCGTGATATAAATAGTTTCTACTTCTTTTATATGTATCTGATGCAAGAACGCGTGTAATTTTATTCCAAGTAGGTACGTCTAACTTTTTATCGATCGTAAGAAACGTTCAGTCTTCTAAGTTTAATAATAGAATCTCGACTTGTTATGAAATCATTTTTTTTCCACGGAAAATGATTAAATTACGCGAAGAGAAAGCTTATCACGTTAATTCTTCTTTAATAGATATCTTAAAATTTTCTTTCGTTTCTCGCAAGAATAACACATCTATCCAGTTTCATTTTATTCTTCTATTATATAGAAGATGTATCGCGCAGAAATGAAGAGTCTGTCCGGTTGAGCTCTCTTTCCTCTATTATATTTTTGCGCGTGAAAATGTGTGAAATTGTGCGGCGAGCATCTCACTGGAGGAGACCGTCCTCAATTCGCGTCTCGCGTCACCGACGCGTTGCGTAAAAATCTGTAATTATAGTTCGCTCCGAGAGCCGAATCGGACTCGACCGCGACGGTGCACGCCGAGTTTCGGGGAACGCAGAGCTGGAAGTTTCAGTTTCGCCGGGGAGGGTTCTTGCGGGTGCCGCGAGTATACGGGCCATGGAACATTATTTAATCGAGTTTCCCCCGCAAGAGCAACCTTTAAAAATTCCTTTTTGCTTTACAATTCATTATGTTTCATTACCGGGCCGGCGCGGCGCGGCGCGGCGCGGCGGAGTAACTCACATACCGAGTTATGTTTCCCGTTCGCGAGCCGACACACTCGCGGGCTCCCGCGATGCGGGACCGTATTCGTTCTTCAGCCGCGGTGACCCTATTCCGTCGTCATCGCCGTCATCCCCCCCCCCCCCCGGAAAGTGGAAGCGACGGCGACCGAGGGGAAACGCGACATCGGTGTACAAATCGCGGATGATGAAGGGTTTCCAGACTCAGGGCCCGCGTCGCTGGTTTTCCCCGGGTCAGGCGGTTGATTAATTTAATGGCCGCAGGGGCTGATTTCTCTCCCCCCTCCCTCTCTCTCTCTCTCTTTCTCCCTCCCTTGTATCTCGCGTCGGTCTGTTAGCGCGAATCTTCGCCTCGGTGTCTTCTCGAACTTCGCCTTTCCGCGCGCGCTTTCTAGTAAGCAACAAGTTGTCGCAAATCTGATTACTTGCTGGCACGTAAATAATGAAAAGCCCAGGAATCTTGTCCGAAAAGAAAAGCTTTGCATGAATTTGCAAGAAGCGGCGCGCGATGCTTCCCTGCCAATCTTTGCCGAGAAATATATTGGCGCGATTATCTTTCGTAATGTAAGACTTTTCGAGACCAAATTGAAAAGGAACATTTATTAATCGTCCATTTTAAGATAATCTCTCAAGGTAATCACAGTATTTACGTTATTGTATTACTTATTCAAATTACCTTCTTTGTATTATAGTTGAAATGAATTTTGGCAAACATATTATTTATTGGACGTTTCATATAATTTTGCAGAAACTAAGTTTTCGTATACGACACGGATAATTAGCTTTGGAATTAATAGCCACGCGTTGAGGAATCTGAGACGGAACCACGTTACTGGGTATGTGTGTGTGTGTGTGTGTGTGTGGAGCCGAAGCTAGCTTGGATTTAGGGTTCCAAACCATGGTTAATGGAATCTCCCCTCGCCAAAATCTGAGCTGCGCGAATACGTAATAGTTACTGCGTAATAATAACCTTAATTCACGGATGTAACTCGGGTTACACAATGCTCGCGTCGGATGCGGCTCGTATCAAATATCATTGCTAGTTAATGAACTAGTTAATAAAAACAATACCTATAGCTAGACAATATATATTAAATTATCTTGAATAATAACGTCTTTTAAACGGCTTAGAAAATGTGTTGTTTTAAGCCACGGAGAGGAACATCAAAATATAAATAGAATGCAAATATAAATAGAATGCAAGTACTTATATAAGTACCGATATAATTCCAAATATTTATTTACAATTAGTATCGTAACGAGGCTGTTAATTAATGTTCATGTACACCCAAAAAAAAATCATTTTGATATACGTGAAATCCTCTAAATCTTAGATTATTTTACTCTTATATTGTCCTCGAAAGAATTTCTCTAAAATCATAGGAAAAATAGTATAAACAAGAGTATTTAAGAGAGAAAAAAAAGTATTTTTCACTTTATTGAAAAAGGAATATGTTTGCTGTAAAACAGTAAGCTTAGAATATGAGATTATAGGAAAAATCACTTTGAACGTAAAATACTTTCTTTAGGGTGTATTAATGTTAAAAACAGGCTGACATTTTTAACATTAATATATAAATTGATATATCAAATATATTACGGGTAAAATCACGCGATAGTGGAGCGCGCGACATTCTATCAGCAAAAACATTCTATCCTCGACGGATGGAGGAAAAAGGTAAAAACTGCACGCACACCTCAGACACGGAAGCGCGGTGGCGATCGCCCGTGCCGGAGCGACGAACCGGCGCGTGAAACTCTTTTCCCGTGAAAAGGAGCGCCTTCGACCTCCTCCTGTTTATCAGCTCTCGACGTTGGTCGAGCGAACAGTCGGTCAAAGGACGCGAGCTTATTAACGCGTAAAGAAGAGAATGCACAAGTGATCCCGAAAACAAATTAGCCTTTAGCGCGAGAACACTCTCGTCCGTCGGTACGTCTGCCCAAAAAAAATCTCCGCGTGTTCTCAAAGGGCACCCTCGCGAAAGGGCCTGCCTTTCGAACCGACAGGAATTCAGGAAAGGAATCGATAGCAGGGAGAGCCCTGCTCTGAACTCGAAAAGCGGGATCCTGCTCCATAAACCCGGTGTATGCGCGAAAAGTTGGGACCAAGTCTCGCGAAAGGCGCACCTTTGCTCTCCGCGATCGCCGTTTCCGTTCGAATTCCAAAAAATCACAAGTCGCAGGGGATCGCGCACTGACACGAGTGCCAGACGATATTTTTAGAAGCGTCCTACAAAAACCGCGCGTCAGAACACAGGAAAAACATTAATTTCAAATCTACAATAACATTCTCATATTTAAGCAAGAATATAAATAGAATACAAATCGGAGCAAGAATTTATATCACCGATATAATTCCAAATCGTATCGTATTTAAGTATCATAACGAAGACTGTTAATTATTATTCATGTAATAAAATCTTTTTTAAAGAACTTGATAATCTTAAGCAAAAACAAAATTTCTTTATGTAAGCAAATTATATCTGTTTAATGTCTATTTCTACCAATGCAGATTAACTTTAATCTCGGTTCTACTTACTATCATTTTTTTAGTTCTACACCCAAAAAAAGTATTTTACGTTCAAAGAGATTTTTCCTATAATCTCATATTCTAAGCTTACTATTTTATATTAAAAGGCAAATATATTCCTCTTTCAATAAAGTGAACAATATTTTTTTCTCTTTTAAATACTCTTGTTTATACTATTTTTCTCTTGGTTTTAGAGGAATTGACTTTTCAGGTCAATATAAGAGTAAAATCCTCCTAAAAATTTAGAGGATTCCAAAAATTTTTTATATATCAAAAATTTTTTTTTGGGGTCTAAGAATTAGAAAAAGATGAAAAGTATAAGTTATACCGAGATTAAAGTTAATCTAAATTGGTAGAAATGGGCATGTAAGATTATCAAATTTTTTAAAGAAGAGTTTATTATTCTTGCCTATTTATGAGAATATTATTATAGATTTGAAACTAACTTTCTTTCTGTGAATGAAAACCGGCCTGTTCGCGTCATCGCGGGAAGTCGAGGGAAATCGGTATACCGCGAGGTTGGCAACTCCAAGAAGAGAGGTTACATCTCCTCTCGGGCGTTTTTACCTTTCCGACACCTCGCGACGTCTCGCTCCCACTCTCCGTCTGCAACCCCTTTCTCTCGGCGGATCCCGGGCTGGCGCGGGGAGACGTCCAAAGCGGGCAGGAATACTCGTCGAGAAACACCTCGGCGCACGTATAAATCACACAGACATCGCAGGGTCAAGATTTCGTGTTGCGATTCGCGGGAGGGCGGGTGCGAGGAGGGAGGGAGGGGGGAAATATCGAGCGATACACACAGGTGGTATTACGAAGTTACTCTCTTTCCGACTCTTCCACCCCCCCTTTTTCCCGGCCGATCGCTCGGGACTCTCGGTGATTCGGGCCTCTCGGGCCGAGGAGGCGCCGCGATGACGGCGACGGCGACGCGCACGAATTTGGTCACAGAGAGAGAGAGAGAGAGAGAGAGAGAGAGCGGGAGAGGTGGTTCTCACGTTTCACGACGGCGCGCGGCCCCCCTCGTCCACCGCAAGTCCACCTTTTCCGCCGCACGGGTACGCGGGACACCGGGACGGCGCGACGTCGACGGACAAAACGGCAGGTACTCCTGACTCGAAGGTCGCCGCGGTACTGCGAGCGAGCGCGGCCCGTGCCGTGGACCGTGGTGGCCGTACGCGGGCGCGCTTGCCTTGCGGAGCCTCGCCTCGCGCGCGCATCCGTCGCACCGTACGCGCCGCCTCACCCCGTGTTGTCGCTCGACTTCAAACTCTCTCTCTCTCTCTCTCTCTCTCTCTCTCTCTCTCTCTCTCTCTCCCTCTCCCTCTCCCTCTCCCGATTTTACCGCGGGGACGCATTAATTTCGCGCTCATTTTCCCTGAGAAGCGCCGCTTATCATCTGCCCGCGAATCATTCGGACCAAACTTCCTCGAACCATCGGCAACGGAAAACAAATGAAGGGAGGATAATCCAGAAAAAAATTTTACATCTGTACCGCTTCTTGATATATTAAAAAGAATTTATTAAAAGCAAGTAAATTCTTTTACTTGCTTATTATTTTCTTTATCTTAATAAACAGGTTTTGTAATTGTAAATAAAAATTTTCATTTTAGATAATACTTATTTAAACGTAAAAAATGTTTACTTATGTGGCCACGTACACCTTTTAAGAATGCACATAAAACCTTAAAATTACAAAAAACTCTAGGATAAACTTAAATGAAGGTAGCTATGAAACACGGATACCGACAAATACTTTTTTATCAGATCCCTTTTGGAAATCCTATTCAAATACGTACTTTGTGCGCTATATCTTGCTTTTGCGATAAAGGATCTTGGAAACTGGCCATTTGACATGCGATACAATTTTTTTTGTTGATAAGGGATTGTCCCAAAATCCAACTGTAATAATTTAGAAACTAGCTATTAGACGATATTAGCTATTAGAAACTAGCTATTAGACTAGCTATTATACGACAATTTTTTTTGATTACTCAGGACTTCTCCGAGGCTCTATAAAAGGTGTAAGCTGCAATTCCTGATCAACCGAGTTCCGAGCGTTATACCCAAATGTCAAATGTATGTAAGACTCAATATTGTAAATTGAAATCAAGTGTAAGTTTTATATTAAGAAGACTCACGATTCTTGCACTTAAAGCATTATATTTTTATTTAAAAAAAAATTTAATTTTAAATAAGATTTCTTAAAAATTAATAATCTATTTTTTTATTAAAAAACCACTTTTCTTAATATTAAAATTGTATTTTAAATAAATATTTTTTTTACTTTAAAAAAGAAATGTTTAAATTAAAATAAATAATAAATATAATTAAATATGTCTTTAATATTAATAGATGTAGTATTTTAAAATAAAAAAATAATTTTCTTGCAAATATAAAACAAATATACCTATGTATCTTGCCGGAAATTGATAATTTTATTGCCGATCATCCGACGAAGCGATCGATAAATAAATAAGGCTGCGAATAAATGGATTATAAATAAAGTATAATTTTGTTACGAATAAAATAACACAATTACGAGTAAAATAATTAACGAGGGAAAGAAAAGAGGATCGGTTTTAATGAATCGCGTAGACCGCAAATTGTATAGATTGTATTGTTTGCGCGTCGCAGTCGACTGCGCAAACGTATTACAAATTCGATTAGTTTATTGCGCGTTGTTAATCCCGTTATTAAACGTTCGTTCCTGTAATATAAGCTTTTATTTTATCCGGCGAGTGCGCGCGGGGCGATAGCGAAAACGCGATTCGGTCGACCTCGGACGTAACATTTGATATCTAAGCGCGTTGCCATGGATGAATATATATACACAATCCTTCGGTTATATTGCATATAGCGTAATGTGTTTTTATCCTTGTACGGAGGCTTTTTTTCTCTTCTTGCTTTACGTAAAAGCGAAGTCGTAAAAAGGCACGAAATACTCTTCAGGAATGCAACGCTATTTTCCGTACTTATCCTCGAGTCGGAGAGTTTTACACACAAATAACCCTCCATATTGTCGGACGAAATATCTGCGAATAAAGTTCGCCGAAGGAGAGGCGAAGGAAGTTTTCCATGGGAAAAAAAAGTGATTGATTTGCGTGCTCGCGATGTAAACTCTTCTTCTTTTTCTTTTGTTATCGACAGCCTCACAAAGTCATGAATTATTAAATTGTCAATGGGTAAAATGTTTCGGAACGTAAACGTGCTTCTCGCAAGGGCACGTCGAGTTCAATTTCGCCAATTGTTCACAAGACGCTCTTAATTTTTCTTCTCACCGAATGACGTCACCTTCGCTCCCACATGTGTCAGCGCGTTGAAATTGTTTCAGTTTTTGTTCATCAGATAGTTGGCGACACGTTAATGCGTTTATTGGCACACAGTGCAGAAGAAACGACTGACAGTGAAAACGTTCGAAATTGCGTTTTTCGATGACCTAAAATAACGTTAACAACTTTGAGAATAATACTTTTTATTAACGGTTCATTTATTATAAATGATATAAATTTTTTTATTAATATTAAATAAATGTAAGTTCTTTCAATGCCGCGTTTATCATGTTTTTAATTTCACGATTTTTGACTAGAATATTTTCTAATATACGAAATATTTGTATGTTCTTGATCGCGGTATCTTGTCATAGTGACGTCCACCGGAAAAAATACATTTTCTCGAATCGTAAACAACCGATTTTCATTCCGAAACTATTTTCCCACCGCGCCGCGACTTGTGCCTCGTTTTTTTTTCCCCCCGGAGATTCGCTGAGGTTGGCGCTGCCGAACAAATGAATTCCGCTGCAAGCGTCTACCTCAAACATGCGCGTACAAGTTTGCAGTTTCTCTATTTGCATTTACAAACAAAATCCTTTCCGTCACGCAGCTTCATCTGGCCTGAAGTGACAAAAGTGAATTAAAGAACACAGTCGTGCAATTAATTAGAATGCAGAGAGACGCTTCGTTATAACCGTAGAACCGTGCTTCGAAAAAAAAAAAACTCACGATCGATCATCGCTCTCGTGATCGTGATTAAAGGTGTCCGGTAAGTTTCAATCCAATCTTTTCGAGACTCCTATTTTTTGCCTCGGGATAAACTTCTCTGTTAATCTACTTTTAGAGCGAACCCAGCGAGTTCTCCTCTTCCTCCTTTTGTCTTCGGCACCGATGAGTGCTCCGTGTACTACTTTTAACTCGATGCTTTTGACAATCACCCGATCGATCGATATTCCTCGTCACGAACAATAATGGTAGGCGCGAGCGCGATCTTACGCGCGTGATTCTGCGTCGGGGTAGGGAATGCAATTTACGAGGCAATAGACACACGTCGCATACCGAGGGAACGCCCGACTTATGAGAGGGGAACTAATTGTTAATTATGTCTGCCGGTAGATACACACACAGCTGGCAGGGGGGGAGGGGAGAAGATAGAGGGGGTGGAAAAGGAACCCCAACGCACGTAGAAGAGACCTGTATGCGCCCGGAATGGCACACACGCGCGTGTCGCCGCCGTGAGCGGCGGGTTAGAGCCCAGAGCGACTGTATATACTGTATATGGGAAGGGAAAAGCGCGAAATGGCTGGGAAGGAAAGCTCTAATTCGACAAAGCTTCGTCATTACGGCACGTTTGTTCTTACTCCCCTCGGAGCTGCTTGCACGTTCCTGCCGCGCGTTTACGAGTGCGAGATGAGGATCGATGCCGCGAGTCGAATAGCGAGAGACGAGAACGGTCGACGGAGGAAAGCGTCGTTTGAACGGTGAAACGACGCCGCCGTCGCCGTCGCTTCAACGCGATGCGATCGTCCCCCCCCCGAGAGCCACTTAACCGAAATTATCTGATCCGGTGGCGGCGACGGGCGGCGGCGAGAGAGATCGCAGTGCGATTGATCCGCAGGACTTGATCGGCGTGAAACGCACAGCGCTGCTGATCGTGGATGCGCTGTATTTGCGGGATAGTATCGCGAGGCGAGAATTCACGGTGAAGGTACTCGCGTTGAGATTAAAGTCGAGATCTCCTCGTATTTTCGCGCGGGGCACGTCCGCAGCGATGAAACGAAATTAAGTTTAAGTAATTAGTCAAAGCGCACTGTGGCGAGGAGCAGTAGTTTGTAGCAAATAAATGCGGCAGTCTAGTATTGCACAGTGACAATTTCGAGCGATATATTAAGTAAGTGTGTTCTGTAATTTAACGTTTGATTGAAGGTAATAATAGATCTTTTTACGAAGTTTAAAACTATACATAGCTATTTATTTCTAGTTTGGTCTGTAGAAAGAAAATTTATGAAGGAAATATAAGGATCGTACGAATTTTGAAGTAAATATTTTAATGCTTTCAAGATGATTATTAAATAAATACAATTAAATATGTTACATTATACAAGTTTTAATTTTATTATCGGAAAATCATTATGCCGTCTCGTTTATCAAAGTTTTAATTATCACACTCATTCTTACGAAAAAAGATCGTTAAACTATCTTGTGTGGCAAAATGAAAGATGGTACTTTACTGTGTGCTAGTTAACGACGGCCGCAAATAACATCAGCACGTTTCATGCATGCTAAATTAATGGAACGAGGCCATCTTCCCTAAAAATGCCCCGCTAAATAACCACCGTGACCTGACAATGTCAACAGAATATCGTTTTTATTTTCGGAAGATTAGAGAATAGTTCTTCTATGTGCCTACAAAAATACGTGCTATCTCCGTCACAGGCGGTGATATCGATTGCCAATATCATCATCAGGATAACACGCGGTAAAAGCATAACAGCGTTGCTCTACTTTAATAAAATAAAGGATTAAAAACACACAATATTAGCAATAAGAATTTGCGATAATGATTTGGAATAAATTAGATTTGTTTTATTACAAAATTATTGATTTTTTATTAGTTGATTTTTTTAATTCCTGACAAAACTCTTGAGCTTCAACTTGGCCGCAATGTAGACGATCTGTTTTGTTTGTGTGATAGTTATCGATTTTATGTAAAGTTTCCAAAACTATGATTGCGCATAATGCGTAATATTTGCTGACACAATTCTCGAGCGATAACTCATTCGCCATATTTGATAGATGAATTAGTCCAGATTCTCTTAATTAAACGTCCACTGCGTAATATTCGTAATAGCAGCCTACAGCTGGGAAGAACCCTCTCGTTACTTTCGTACTTCCGCTTTCAACTATTCTTTATTTTGACGTCTCCGCGAAAAATTCAGATTACGAAGTTAGCTCGCCGGTCGACGAAAAGGAAGAAGAAAGCCGCTCAGCTGCTCGGGAAAGAAAGGAGAACACGCCACTTTCGCGAGCAACGATTCGCGTGACTTCCGACCGGCGGAGAGACGCACTCGAGCAGCTTGAGGAAAACTTTTGCATCTTGGCGATCCAATTCTTCTTTTCTTTTCCTTTCTTTCTTTCTTTCTTTCCTTTTCTCCTTTCGTCCCTCCCTCCCCCCCTCCCCCCCTCTGTCTTTCGCAAGGTGGTAGTCAGTCATTCGGTCCCGTCTCATTAATTCTTTCCTGTCTTCCGGGAAAGTTGTATCTCGGATGTTTCTTACCCCTCTCTCGAAACTGCCGACCGACTACATCTCTCTCTCTTTCTCCTTCTCTACTTCCTCTCCCGTTCCTCCTTCCGTCCCTCTCATTTTTCATTCGCCGCCGCTTGGAGAAAAGTGCACTTTAGCCGTGTCACCTGTAGACAAAGATACAAAGGAATATGCCGTGCATTTGCGAATATCACGTAGCCGGGCCACTGGAATATTTCATATGCCGTGAGTGCATGTCGTTGCTCTTAGGTCCGTATTTATAATCCGACGGCGCTTAGACCGAAAACACGCGCGCGTCCTGGTTTTGTACGTGGACAAACCCCATGTCGAACCGCCGGATGTTTCTTTCTCCGCTCGCAGCATTTCCGGGCGGTCCCATTTCGCAATCGGGCGCGGAGGGCCGCGCGATGCGCGATGGCTCGAGACAGATGGGCGCGGGCGGGCAGATAAACTCTCGAGTTTCATCGAACCCTATCTCGTTAGGATAATTAAGCCGCTACCTTGCTTTCAATATCATCACAAAGAGTCGTACGATAATACCCGTAATTTCTCGCGTGTGTGATGTGCGCGAACGAATGTTTCATTTCCTAGATGAGGTCGATCAATACGTGATTCAAGATTTACGTACGCGAAAAGTAACGTGACATTCAAGAGGCACGGTACGCAAAACTCCAGCGAGAAGTTTTTAAGGAAGCGTTTTCGCACGTATGTTTACCGAAATCGTTTTACCGAAAATTGAATTTTCTATTTGATATCTTTGCCTCCCCCTCCTTCGTCTGGTTACGTTACGTTCTGTAAAAGCACTCTTTTACATTGTTACCGAAAGAAGGGACATTTAGCGATTTGCTCTTCGACGTTCCTTCCCTCGCTCCGACCTCGTGGGTAATTGTTCAGAAAGCTATGCGACTGGGTTTTAAGTAAATGGGAAGAGAAGGAAGGTAAGGAAGGAAGGAAAGGCCATTCCGTCACGAACTCTGAAAGTAATTTATAGAAAATGGACATCGCTGAGAAGGCGAAAATAAAGCGTTCGATTAAGATCTCGAGATGAATGTCGAACTTGCATTTATCCGCCGGTTAATTTATATACTTACGTTTATGTATACGAATGTCGAATGTAAAACTCGGAAATTTACACGCCCGGTAAAATTATACGTTCTGTTTGAACCGATGTGATGTAATTACTACAAGCAAATTTTTATCGTGACCTAAATACAATTTTCTGTCAAAGTTTGCAATTTTTACATGATTAAAATAAAATATGCGCGCTAGCAATATTTTTAAAAGGTTTTACAAAAAATTTATCATTCATGAGTATATCTCTCCATAAATTTCAAAATTTGGAACATCTAAATTATTCGGTCTTTCGGAAACGTACAAGCATAAATGTAAAAATAACATTTTTCATATGTATATAGAAGACTAATACTTTACTGAGTTTCAAATTATTAATATCCAATTTTTTGTTAATTGACATAAGTATTATTGAAACCAAAAACTCGATTTCTGAAACATATAAATATGTACATATCAGTTATTGAACAAAAATTTAATAATAAATAATAAGATAATAATATTATGTAAAATTTATTTATTATTGAATAATAAATTATAGATTAATTTAAAGGTAATATTTTTCATTGCGCGTATCTTAGCTTTTGACTTTTTATATTGTTTCAATATTACATTCTTTCTTAAAAAATAATTAGAAAAAGACAAAGCTTATATATATTTTAGGTCTATTTATTATATTTCTCTCTCTCTCTCTCTCTCTCTCTCTCTCTCTCTCTCTCGCATCTGTATTAATATAGCTCTAGTGTTGATTGCGAAGAAACATGGGTTATTTAGGCGCGAGACAAATTCCATCAAAGTTTATCGCCACGGACTGGATGACGGGTCATTTTATCGAATTCTCGACGAATGATGGATCATCGGTCACATCGCCAAATTCATCTCGAGCGTATTGCAGGATAGGCGCTGAATTATCGATACACTTGGAGACACGCTCGGCTGCATTTTGCAATACATTCTCGATACAATGCCCGCGTATGATCGATGTTCCGGTATGTACGCGCGCGAGATTGCATTGTTGATAAACTGGGATAATATGCAATGTTTGTCCTTCGAGCGAGCATGCGATATTACTTCATTCCTTGTAATATGCCGCACGAAATTTCTCCGAAATCTCATTTTATTAAACGTATACGAGGCATATGCCAAAAATTCTCAGATATTTCGCATCAAGTTAACATTGTTTTCATTTTTAGTTTAAATATTACTCACAAAGTATGTACTTTTATGTCGGGAAAGCGGGCTGTCGAAGTACCGAGTCAACAAGGTATTCCGAATCCGTTGAATACTTCCGAAATATCAAAAATCTGTTGTTACCTAAATTCGATGTTGCGCGACGTCACTGACAACTCCTCTCAAGTGTACTCCGATCGATATACTCCGATCGTGTCAGAGCATCTAAATATTATATATATTTTCTCACGGGGACTACACTTCATATTGAGACATGTACGAACTTCCGACGAAACTGGTTCACTCGACAAAACTCCAAGCGCGCGAGCACTTTCGCTATCTTTTATGTACTCTTGATTTTTAAAGCTTAAATACGTCGCTTTAAATTGTATGCATTGTCGCAAAGTTGATTTAGTACAATGAAAAATATACATAATATATTATTGCTGGCTGCAAGTAGCTGAATAATTCATTTATTCTGATGTAATTAATTATCGTGTTCGATATATTACTCTAAAGTTTTCATAAAAGACATTATCGTAAAAGAATATTACGCGTATCTGTTTTTTTTTTTCTTTCAATGTGAGATCTGAGTTTTTATCAGAGAGTAGATTTATATTCAAGTAATCTTTATATATATTTTTGGTAAAATGGTTTATCTCACATGAGAGATTGGCAAAGTAGACGGATATATATAACTTTTGCCAAAACTTCGATATATTCCCTTAAAAGCCATTTTTTGTTGTTGTTTACAAAACTGATAGTTTACATTGTACACAAGAGAGAGAGAGAGAGAGAGACAGAGTTGAGTTTTATGAACAATTAGAAAAAAGTCTGGTATGTATTTTCTGATTAATTAAATTGAATATTCTTGACTATGTCGATTTATCAAATATTAAACATTATTTTTTTATATACTTACAAAGTATAGATGTTGCACAATTGGCCATATCATGAATTTTCCCCTGTCTGTTCCAAAAATGTTCTTCTTTTTTCTCCCATGACATTTTTCATTCTCTTCCTTTTTCTCGTAACCTTCCTTATCTTCTTCTTCTTCTTCTTCTTCGCCAATGGGACAAAGTCAATGTCAATGGCTTCTTCACCCTCCGAGTTTTTCTTTCCTGCCTTTCAGACACCCCTTTCGCCTCCCCGCTCCATCGCGATCGCCTCTTCACCTCTCCACGAGATTCCAGGATTATGACGAAAATCTGACGAGCGCAAAGGTGGTTTCCGTCAGACGCATTTCGCATTTTTCAGGAACGCGTTTTTCCGCCTCGCCAAGCCGTAACTCTCGCGGCCGGATGGCTTCAAAAATCGCTTTCCCACCACCTCGCGAGTGACTTCGTAGAACCGAATTTACACATAGATTAAATAAAAAAAAAA
>JAJVSH010000042.1:6308-37692 GCA_021460005.1 Tetramorium alpestre | reverse complement strand
GGGGGGGGGGGGGGGAAGGGGGCAAACAGGGCAGCAGGAAGGCGGTTCAAACTTCATGTCCCAACGCGCCGATATAGTCCGGTCCACGGGCTTTTCCACTTTCGATCGGGCACGATCGAGAATTCTTCGGAGACTCCAATTCTCCGTCGGCGAGTGGCCCTCTCGGGCTGCACCGACGCTGGCTCCTGCAATTGAAAAAGTTTGTTCAGCGAATTAACAATGGCCGACGTACGACGGTAAGTAAATGTCGAGTGTATCTCGCGACGAACAAAGCTTCAACGAGGCGATATTCTCAGTCCTGAGAGACGTGTCCCTCTTTCTCCCTTTCTTACCGCCCTCCCCCGATCTCCTCTCCCGCTACTTGCACGAATAGCAGCACAACTTTAAATGATTCCGCGACACATTATGAAAGGAACGTGCCGCACATTCGCAGAGAGATAAAAGTTCTCTTCGATCGCGCGTCCCGGTCTGACTTCTTCCCTCATTCGCTCGCATCTTCTTCGTCTACTTGCATTATCTAATTGCCCCCGTCTTTGATTTTGCGCGATCTCATTGTATGCGATTAGCATATTATCGATATTACTGCGCCGTATTCGTTATTTCGCACACGTCTCGTCACGCGCGCGCCCGCCGGGGGTTGGCTATAAATTTCATACAAATGTATGAAAATGCGATTAAAATATTTCGCGCACGAGGGATATATGTATAATGTTAAACAGAGCCCGACACGGAAAACGCTCTTCACGTCGTAAATTTCGGAAAGCGCCGCGCGCCGCGAAATAATACAATTTCGCAATTGTAATATAATCTTAATAACGATACGTGTAATACACAAATATTACACAAATCATACATTTCACAATTATACACAATGTAATACACAATGATATACATAATACAACACAAATAATACCTTTCACGATTGTAATTGTGATTGTAATGTAATCTTAATAACAATGCTTTTTTTGTTGCGACGCAACTAACAATGTAAAAAAAAAAAGAGAACTTGTAATACGCGGGGTAAATAAAAAATACACAACATGCCCAGCATGGATCACGCAAAACGCGCACATCGAAGTATATTTTGCTCTCGACATTGCTTTATTTTTCTACATCCCGCGTTTGCATTTTATCGATTCGTGTGTTGAACTGCGCAGCTTTTTAGTGTATAAAAAGATCACGCGGAAAAATCTATCTTATTTCTATCCGCCCTCTCTTTTAAGAAACGGCTAACATTCGCATATTGTATTTGCTCAGTGCTTGTTTTGATCTGCCTTTCTGTAGAAAATTGTTCGAGCGTTCCAAATTACAAGTTTTATTTTATAACAGATGACAAATAACGGAATAATTAATTAAAAAAAAGACATTGTATGTTACGTTGTACGTTAGAATTTGTGTGAAATTTCATTTTATTTTATCGTATCAACTAACGGCAATTAATTATCATTTCAAGCTATAATTATTTCACAAAAATCGAAAAGATTATAAAGTAACAAAGAAAAGTGTTTTTGAATGAGATATTTATGTGGAGAAATTGAATACGAGGAAAAGTAGAATTTGTACTATTAGGAAAGGTCAACAGAATCTATACTAAAAAAATATTTTTCCTCTAGTACAGAATAGAAAAATAGTTATCTGTCTAGTGCGCAAAATAATGGAAACGAGAAATTTTCTAGATTGAGGGCTCCGGGCTGCTGGTATTTCAAACTTCAATAAACAAACCGAACAAGACGCATCTAGAATCTGCGTGGCGTAACACGGCGCGTGGCGTGGCACCCGTTATTCCCCCCGCTACTTAAAATACACGCCGCTTGTATATCATCTTAACCGGACGTGAGAGCGCGCCGAGATTATGCACGGATAAATACATTAATGAATAACGCGGGTTCGGCTTCATCTTGGTGCAGGCCGGCGCGGCGCGGCGCCGGGGTGAGTTACGCCGCGTATCGTTATACAACGATATAGGGGGATGCTATAAATCACGGGACGCATTTCAGGACGATCGACAAGAATCGAGGCACGATGGAGTAGAAAAAGCTCGGTATAAGATACGTGAAATACCTATATGCTATCTCCACTGAAGTCTCGAATGAATATAAAATTGCGTGTATGCAACTGCATACATTTTAAATTTGTAAATTTTATTATTGTATATTTTATTTGATTGTCAATTTTTTAATATTTAAATGTATTGTTTTATTCAATTATAAATTTTTTTATATTCAAATAATATTGTTGTTTTTTCTTTTTTTTTCAAAAACTATTTTATGACATTACACGTATTAAAACTGTAAATCCATTTCAATTATTTCAAATAGAAATCCGAAATTCTAAATTTTGCAAGTTACAAATTTTTGCAAAATACTGGAAACTATGTAAACTGGCTTTTAAACAACGACGAAAATAACATGAAAATAAATATTTACCGTCCCGCGCGTTTGTCACGCACAAATCCAATTGTCGAGTGCGGAGGATCATTTTATATTTCATCGTCGCCTGCCCCCTTGGGATGCTGTGCAGATATTTCAGGAAAGATCGCGGACAACTCACGATCTCGTCGAATATCGAGAAAGAGAGAGAGAGAGCGAGAGCGAGAGCGATCGAGAGAGAGAGAGAGAGAGAGAGAGGGAGGGGGGGGAGAGAACCACGTCCCTTCAAATCGCGAGGATATCGTTCTTAAGTGCAGCTCGATTCTTCCCCCGGCAGCAACGAGAAGCTCGGTGCGACGACGACGACGACGACGACGATGCCCCGCATTTTCCGGGATATACTTCCCGCGTGGCGCATGCATAGACGATCGGGCCGACGATCTCGTCTTTTCTCACACGGAGATTGAATTCGTCGGAGTAAACTCCATTCCGCGTCCTCTCGATGCGCGCGCGGCCCCGCCTGATCTTTTTCCACCGGGAGGACCGAGTGGTCTCCTCTCCCTATTTTCTTTCTTTCTTTTTGAAACTCCGTTTGTGTATTCACCGTATAGACGCTGGATCCTCGACAGCCCGCATCAATCCAATGCTGCACCGACCGTGGCGAGCAGTGCATTACTCACGTTGCGGGCGCGATTCCGTGAACGCGTTGTTTACGTCACCGACGGTGGTGCATCACCAGAGAAACGGGTGTCTGCATCTGCATGTATTCCGACTTTATGTGACTCTCCTCTGAGTGTATTTTTTTATTTTTTTTTACTAATAAAATGAAAGATATCTTACACTGTAAACTTCTATGGGTTGCCACTGCTCCTACTCAAAACAATGAGATAAAATTAGCGATATATTGAGTAAGCCTTACTCAATATGTTGTTAATTTATTTAATTTAACTTCCATGTTAGTCAAAATTAATGAAATATCGAGTAGGAGCAGTGGCGACCTATGGAATAGTTAAAAATGACTAAAAATGAGTTTAATTTGACACTACGAGTTTAACAGTGTAAGTCTTTAATAACTGTTTTAAATCGATAGTTTTTGACATATTAATTTAATAACGATTCTTTACACAATTCTACGTTCTTATCATTTTGTCAGCTTTTTCGTATTTACTTTGATTTATAAATATAACGTTTTGTGTTTCAACTCCAAAGAATAATATAGTAACGCAATCGTCTTTTCAACGTGATACGGATTAGCTCATTCAACGATCGGAGAAATGCAATATACTAACTGTCCGCTCTTGTAATCCAGAAACTCTCACGATCGATGTACGTCTCACTCGGAAGATTTGAAAAAAAAAAAAATCGATATCGTCCACATCTAATGACGTTTCTGTGCGCTCTTGATGGCTAGCGAGATCGAGACTTTAGTGTATCGACGTGCTCGGACTTACGTTCCGGAGCTGGTACACGGTATCTTCGGGAAAATGGAGATATGCAGATTAGATGAATAGCAATTTTGCGTGTTCGTGACTTTTGCCGTCGAACGGGGGTTGCGATGCGTAATCAAGAGATACTCGATATAAATAAGAACGGAGAACGATTCTTTTCAAATTTAAAATAGCAATTTTCTTCGGATAAATATAATAATCCTCGTGCATTTTCGCGTGAATCGTCAAGCGTACGATTATCTGTCTTAAAATGTTGATTCGTTTAGAGACGAAGATTAGGAGAAAGTCAAACTATATAAACGCTACATTACACTTTCGCCCCAAGACAACATTGATTTCGAATTTCCCGTGTAAAACTCTAACGTGAAATATTTTCCTTCAGACGTCCCGTAACATTTCTGACGAATATTTCAACCGTGCCGGCCGCGAATCCTCTCGGTATTTAAACGCGGGATTTGTAGGAACCGCGCAAATCGGCTTGGCGCGGCTAATCTCTCCTCGCCGCGCGAGTCGAGTTACCTTGCAAAAATAGCAGGACGTCCGTCCGTCGAACACGCGCGTTAGGCAGAGGCAGGAATAAAAAGGATTAAGTAGTAGGAAGTGAGAAAAGCTCGGACGCGTGAAACAAAGTTCGCGATTCGTGCAAGGAAAGCGAGCGAGCCGGGCGCGAGTGAGAGCTCGCCGTAATAAAAACGGAGAGAAATCGTTGCCGAACGGTACTCGTCCGCCTCGCCGTCTCGTGCTCAATTCCAATTTGTCGAAAAATATAAAAAACTGCGACTGGCAAAAAGCTCAAGTCACAGGCGGCACCGGCGACGCAGTATTACGGGACGTCGAAGTGATCCTACGAAGACATTAAAAATTTCCTCTCATTGCCTCTCAGCGCCGAGGAAGAGCGAGATTTCTTATCGCGACCCTTCCTCCAAGAATGACTTAAGTACCTCCGTTGCGCGCTGAGTTTCTTTCGCTTATATTTTCAAATATCTGCTCCCTCGCCCGGTCTTCATGATTCTCTCTCGCGCCTTTCTCCACCGTTTTTTATCCGAGTGAGAATAGCCAGTGGAAACGATGACGTTGTCTCGTAAACGACGAAGCGCCTCCGTGCCGTTTACAAGCTTCCGTGGGTAGGACACTGTAAATACGCGGATAACTTTAGTGCCGACAAACGGCACGGTCGAAATGTTTCCGCGCAAGTATCATCGCGTTTCGCGCTCAGCTTGTTATTTTTAACCGTGATCGTATTCGTCGATTAAATTTACACGTCGCGTCACAATTTATTTTTTCGCCATATAACTGTATATCAATTCAAAATCCATCTTATTCTATAATCTCGATACTGCATTCTATTGTAACTTACGCCAGTGTCATGTATCTTCCATTCTGTTGCTTTTTTTTTATCATTTCCTCCTCGATCTCTTGAGGAAATGGATACTTCTTAACAAAACATAAAAGGTAGGAAGCGGTACTAAGCGTTTCCTTTGATTTTATCACTCTAATTTAAATCCGACACGAGAGAACAACGGGAGAAACATAAGAGTTTCAAGTTGGAGATCAGGATTTTCTCGCAGAGAATGGCCTCTTTGCCGGACGCGGAACTGTTCTTAGAATTTTTATGGGATACCGGTATTATGTAAGGGACGAATATCGTTCTTGCACCCATGTAGAAACAACGATCGTCGGCACGCCGACGATGCGATGGGGTGCTATTACGCGCATAAAAAAAAGAAATTTACTCCCTGAAACTGCCTTGCTGAGAATACACACTCTGCGCCGACACGCGAACGCGAAAATATTATATTGAAGTGCTTTAGCCGCCGATGACTTTAATAAAATTCAAAACGTCATCTCGCTTCCAACATACCGCGACATTTGCAGTCTCTCGTAAATAGCAGCGCGATGAAACATTTGTGAGATTGTAACGATTGTACTCGCCCATTTCGCACACATATACGGATGAGTGCAGCGGCGAAATGCAAAACGAAATCTGAAACACGGGAGACAATTAAAAGATAGTTGACAATAAGAGAGATAAAAACAATTAAGTGAATCCTAAAAGTGAGATTAATAATTATTGCATATCTATAAATAGTTTTATAAAAATTATTAATATCTCTGTCCATATTTATATTGTATTTAATTCAAAATCATAACTTTTTAATAATTTTTTTAAATAATAAATAATAAATATGCAATGCATGCATATTTTTAGCAACTATTTTATTATACTAATTTTTGTGTTTCAAAGCAAAGTTTTGTTAGTTTTGAAATATACTTTTAAATTTACTTAAAACACTTTTAAGTATTTAGAAGTCATCTTTGGATTAATTTTTTATCATTTTTGCATCTAATAAATTTAAGTACCGTAGTAATATCTATTTATTTCGCAATATTTTCATCGTATTTTCGTTGACTAATGTGATTAATCTCAGATATCTCGATTTCTACTCGTAAACGAGATTCGCCTGACGGTGACCCGACAGCCAACTTCAAAAATCGATTGGAAACTCACCTAGTAGTCTCCGACGTTTTCGTCGACTCATCTCCATCAAATCGTGATTTGCTTAGGGCAAGGGTCTTCCTAATAAGATAAACCGAGTGGGAAAACTGGGATGAAGGGGCGGGTGCACGCTCCCTTGGAGCTTAGTCACGAGACTTTCGCCGAATCAGGAAAATTATAATTCTCGTAAGTGCTGCTGCTTCGTCGCGACCGCCGACGGAAGAGTCGGCTTTCTTGGGGAACGTCTTTCGAGTCGCGCGCGCTCTGTACGTTTCTCATCCAAATAATTTTCCGGATATCCCCGGTACGCGCGCTGGTCCGATCGGATAAAGTGGCATGACAAATTGAAACATATTGCAAGACCGAAGAACCATTATTGCGCCTGTAAGATTCGTTCCTTGTCGAAAGTGGACAAGGATCTCATCGCGCGATCCTTTTCATAATAGAGAAGTTACGCCTTTTACAAGACAACAAGTCGTGAACGTATTTAGAAAAAAAAAAAGAAAGATAGAAAATGCCATTATTGGGAAAAAAGGGGTTTTATTATTACTTTTCGTGACATTCTCTGTGTTACGCTAATAGTTGTCATCATTAGAAAAGTGAGAAATCAATTGGCACAATAAGCGGAGTGTAACATGACACTCTCTTGTGAATGATTGTCATTGTGGTCAATACGAATGTGACTAAATTTCAGATTTCATTGACCCAATAATATCCGGTATAGAATATCCGGGACTTTTATTATATGTGACAAGCGAGGTAGTCTGTACTGTGCAGCAAATATCTCTCTATTTTTCATTCCTGTTAAATATGATTTTTACTGATAAAAAATTTATACTACGCTTCAAAAACTGAATACAATACAGTTTTGATTGAACTAACTGTCGGACCAAAATGCAATTGGAGTCACTTTTGTAACACGTAAAGTCTCTTTCCCTCTCTCTCTCTCTCTCTCTCTCTCTCTCTCTCTCTCTCTCTCTCTCTCTCTTGCAAAAACGAGAAGAGAAATTTTCATGCAGTTTTTTGTTTACAGAGCATTCAGTCTGTGATATACCTACAATGATAGTTTATGCATATAACGATTTATGTAATGTAGGGGAGAGTTGCTGAATGCGTACCGGTCTCCTAAATCGTACCTCTTCAATATTTTATAGTTTCATTTAATATAAGCAACATCTTTTTAATCATAATATGAAGTAAATGAGAAATGAGTAATATAGACGAAAAAATTAACATATTGTATCTTATTTTGTGCTTGCTATCAGCATTTAAAAAAATCAGGTACAGCTGATGTAAATTTTTGATTACTTTATATAGCTGATAACAATGTAATCATGCCAGTTTTCACTGAATTTTTATATTTTTCTGAAAGAAGGTTTATTTTAAAATATCTTATATTCATAGTATATTTACAATTTATTGTAAATTACAATTATTGGAAAAATTACATTGATATTTTTATAAAACCTATTTCGTTTCCTAAATCGTACCACTACAATAATATATCAATATAAAACTGAAAATTTGTAATAATAAAACTAATTAGTATAAATAAAAATATGTATATTAATTGCAAAAATATATTCAAGCAAGTTTTATTTCGTTATTCTAATCTTTTTATTATTTATTAATTTTTACTATTATTTATTAATTTTTTTAATATTTCATTGATAAATTATAAAAAACAGATATTAATTTATGATTCCTTTTATTAATCTTATATTTTTAACTATTTTAACCCATAAATGTAATACTTTTTGAGAAAAGACGATTTAGAAGACATATAGATACGATTTAGGCAACCGGTTTGCTAAATTGTATCTTTTGCAGCATGTTACAGAAAAATTTATAGCCCATTAATTTGTTATTAGTGAAAGATTTAACATGTAATAATAGGTGCCTTAAATATCAAACTTCAATTTCCAATGTTTATTTGGATTTCAAAAGGTATCAAATGCAAAATATAATCAAAAATAGCTTATGTGGTAACTTAAGCATTTGGCAATAGGGCTCTCCCCTAATTCTGTGATTAAATCTGTACAATTTTTCAAATGGTACTACTATAATAAAATCGAAAACGTAAATCGAAATGTGCTTACATTGTCACTTCTTTCGCAGTTCTTTTCTATCTCTTTTCACTGCGAGGTTCGCGAAAATGAAGGGGAGTACATCGGCTTACACTCCCTCGCATAATCGTTTTATCTTCAACGACGCGTTAGACGCATGCAGCATTTGCAATCGACTCGTTTAAGCTGAACGAATTTTAATGCAGACACTTTGGAGGATCAGCTTTTAAATTTAAATTGCATAATATCCCCAGAAGCACCGAAAAAAATCGATGGTTGTACAGTGGAATATATCGAGAGCGATTCCCCGAGATTTTTTCTTAATACTCAGTAAATTACGAATGCTATAAAGACAATTAATTATACATTTTTCTATAAATATTTTCATTATACAGGCTGTCCCACCACTACCGCGTTTCCTTTTAAAGATGTATTCTTATATCTTGAAATAATTTACGAAAACGACGAAAATCCTAATACAAAAATGTCGGCTACAATATTTTTCAACTTATAAGCGATTAAAATTTGCCAATTGTAATGGCAAAATTTCGCGCGCTCAGGCATGATAACAACTCACAGTGATAAAGGTAAAAAAAAAAGAGTTCTTTTTTCAAATTATGCGATAATAATATTCTTGCACTATTTGAATAAATGCTTTATAAATTTAAACTTTAATAGTTTTATAAAAATCTTACAAGATGGAATAAAACTGTTATAGTTTACATTTATAAACCATTTATTCAAATAGTGCAAGAATTTTATTGTTATCGCATATATGTAATTTCAATCCTGTTATTTGAAAAAAGAGCTCTTTTTTCACCTTTGTCACTGTGAGTCGTTTTCGTACCGCGAAAATTTGCCACTATTAGTAAATTTTAATCGCTTATAATTTGAAAAATATATAGCTTTGACATTTTTGTATTAGGCTTTTCGTCTCTAAATTACTTCAAAAATACGTCTTTCAATATCATTCAGTTTAAATTTTCGAGCGCTACCCCTTACGCCGAAAATATTAACTTTTATGCTATGGCTTTGAAAAAAGTTGAAATACCCATTTGAGAAAAACAAATAATTGTAAAAAGGCACTTGTACCGCGATTTAGTGTTCATTATGTGCTTTAAGAGAAAGTGCGGTAATGGTGGAACATCTGTACACTTGCAAAGAAAAGCATGATATTTAAAATTATTCGATAGTTATTATACATCATCTAAGTTAATAATTAATACTTTGTCGTTAATTAGAATATAAAATATTCTTTTAAAAATCAATTTAACTGCGCTGCCACTTTTTGTCGAGTCGACAAAGAAGTTATAAAAAATTCTTTGCTGAACGTTGCCATTTTTTCCTCTTTAGATTTCCTTTTTGCTAAAGTCTAAAGCAGCAATATAGCTATAATTTTTATTTTTGTTATTTAAAACGTATTTTAGAACGTTATCGTCACGAATGTGGTCGCCTCGAAGAGGATGAGTGTTGAAGATTGTTTATCATCCCTTGAGTGAAGGGACCATCAGCGAGAAAGAGATACTAAGGAGCCAAGAGTTGGCGATATGTTTTTTCAAGATATCGCAAGCAAGAACACGAGGGAGAGCATGTGGTTGTGAAAAAATTATGTTTAAGAAAAGGTGACGTCAGACGTGAGTGAAAATAGTTGACGACACATTCTGTAATTCTCAAGCTATCGCAATGATCATATCAAAAGGAAATCTTCAAAGAAGAGTACATTTGCGGGAAATTTCTTTCGTGTTCGGCTTCACGGAAAATTCACGTCATCGTCATTGAACGGAGGAAGACACGGATATTGAGATCAGAAGGAATCGCGCGTGAAATAAGACTCCTGGTGCGCCAAATATTTTCAGAGTCGACGCGCGGAGAGTTTTCCTCGGATGACTCTCCGTGAAAAACTGTGTCGTTCAACCGTGTTTTCTCAGGGCTCTCCTTTCGATCCTCTCGACATCTCCTCTCGTCATTATTTATCATCTCGTTCTATCTTCGCCCGTCTGTTTCCCAATCACGGTGGGCAGTTGGCCGATTAAACATTAACCGAATAGCCGAGAACCGAGTCATCTGAAAGAACTGCCAGGGATGTGTCCGACGGTCGCGGCGCGATGGAAGCGAAAAGGTCGATGGTTTCACTGTAATTGAAAGAGAAAGTTTGCGTAGGTTACACATCGGGAAGATAGGTCGCTCTATCGATCACGCTGTCATGCACGCCACTTCGCGTTCGTCGAATCTGAACTGACGTCATAAGCTCGTATTTCGCGTGCAGGATAAAACTGTCGTTGACAATCTAAATTGACATCTGCGGGGAAGCCCAGGCGGCAGAGAGAGAGAGAGAGAGAGAGAGAGGACGGGGAATTAGCTGAAACGAAGCGCATGCCAATCTGAGCGCATGCCTGATCAAGTTTTCCTTGGGTAAATAAAATGTATTTACTCGGCGGTTATACAACGTAACAATTACGCGCGTGTCGCAAAAATAATTATTATGATACGTGGATCCGTATCACGTTTTTATCGCGTTCACGCTCTAATAAAAATTTCAAGTAGTATTCTTGGTGGAAAAAAAATTCTTGGCCAAGTCATGACGCTTTTAATATATGATGATTATAAAATGAGAGAGTGTACCTTAAGTGCATATTATTATGAACCTATTGTTCATACATGAGGTACATTAATTTAATGAGAATGCCATCGCACGATGAAAGCCTGGGAAGTGCTATAGTAATGACATTTAATCAATATACCTTTACATTAGTTCTTTAGTTTTGCATTCATGTTTTAAAGAAGCAGCTTGATGAACGTTATTTTTATTTTACATCATGTTTATTTCTGTACTGGCGATAAGATATTTATACTGACGATTTAATCGATTTTAATCGTCAGTAAGATATAAACTGAAATTAATAGCTGCTTTAAATCATAATAAATATTTAATATTTTATTTTAATACTAGACGAAGCAAATTATATTTATGGTATTACAACAGTGAGATTAGAGCTGTTACAGATATAAGGAACATATAATATGTATAGTTTCTATCGGAATATGTTAAAATAAGTTTCATTGATTCAAATAATTTATAAATTCAATAAATAATCTCTTTTATCCAGACAAAAGTAATAATTCCTTCTAGTTATAATTCTTCTTTCGCGAAATGAAGAAAATTTGAGAAAGATACCATCGACAATTCGCGCTGATAAAATCACTCAGAGATGATTCGCAGCGAATCCGGATACGCTCCCCGGAGTCGGATAATCTTGTCGCGGAGGACAAAAGGATATCGATGACGTCTAACGAAGTACGAGGATGGACTCTCGGTGAAAAGAGAAGCGGGGAGATTTAGACGGGAAAATGTGCAACCGCTTTCCCGAGCACACGTGCACGCAAGCCCACGTCGATGATACGAGGAGGAGATTCCTGGCCGCCTCCTGAAATCCGAGGTACCGTGTATAATCTACTTATGACGAGCGCAACGTATCGGGTCCAATGCAAATCCGTTTAATCGCAACTCTCGCGGAATAATTCGGTTATCCTAGATCTCTCACTCGCAGCATTGTGCGTGTACATACGTAGGAGCCGGCAACCGCAACCGGAGAGCAGGCCGAACCAGTCCGCCACGTTTTCCCCTTTACGATCGAGTTCTCGTTTTCGCAGCAAAGCGAGCCGTGCGCTTTGCAGCACCCGCTCCAGTTGCAGTTGCTCTCGCAGTTGCAGTTGCACTCTCTCTCTCTCTCTCTCTCTCTTCCTGCGCGCGCGTTCTATTGTTTATTAAATACGCGCGCGCAATTCGGTTTTGTTAGATCCGGTAGCATCGAATGTAATCGCGATAGTGACGGAGTTTCGTACCGCCTTTTGCCTCAAGTCCGAGCTCCGCCGAACTACGTGAAATTAATTCCGTCATTTTCCACGGCCACTGTTTGCGAAACGCCAAAAGCTGTAGATACGTTGAACAGATATACAGTGAAAATCAGTCTGACATATATTAATATACCGTAAACTGACGATAGTTTATTTACAATATTAGGTAATAAATGTAGCTTTCTCTGCCTGTATTTATTATATTAAATTCTACTATTTGTTGTTATATATATTTCAAAGAATAATAACATATTCTTATTAAAAATTCTTCGTATCAAGAAACTAGAAATATTATATGATGTCTATTTTGAATGCAATTCTTGTAGCATTTTCTGTAAACTTTAAACGCATCGGGACGTGATAAAAATTATTACAAATAGTGCCTTTCAAGTATGGAAGCAGGTGTGTTAGTGTGTTAGTTTGTTAGGTATATTGGAAACAGAATAATTTATATCTCAAGTTTCTAGGCACTCGCTTTCTTTCCGCCTCTTTTTTTTCATCGCCACCCTCAAAATCTGCGCCATTGATGCAGAAGTTCGAACTTTAGCAAAGTTTCGCCAAGTTCTATTTTCCGGGATGTACCTCGCGGCTCGCTTCGGAAGGTCAGAACGACGTGGCGTCATCGCGTGACGCGAATACTCCTTGAGGATTCCTAGCGCGAAAGTTTTCCCGCGGCAATTATTTCTCGTTTAAGCGCGACGGCCGTATATCGCCCCGCAGTCGGCGGAGTCACGTATCGCGCGCCCGGCAATATCGCCGGGGATCCTTATTCTTTCTTATTACTTAATATCCTCGGTAACGAGGACAAATGCGGTGCCCCCGCGCTCCGCTAATTGGCCCCGGTACATTCCGTCCATGTTTCTTCCCCCTTCACCGTCATCAATCTGTGCCCCGCTGGCGTGGCGCCGCGGGACGAATGTGTTCGATCGAGGAGCCGAGGGCGAATGCCGTTTCCCTCCGTCGCTCTCCTCGTTAGAGATCTTTCTCGCAACGGAGAATGAAATACGGCGGAACCGCCAGTTGATATACGTCGGACGAAAACCGGCTGGATTGCCGAGAACCCTAATAGAGAATGGGAAACTAATTGTAAGTGCAAGCAGAGAATGAAGATTATTATGGATTTCAAGCAGAAAAGGCAAAAGTGATTGAGATAAACGTTGTTTAACCTTTCGTTGTGTGCGTGAGGCGTATACCTCAGAAATTTTATTTTTCTATTATATTCAAAATCTTTTCATTTCAATTTCATGCTGCTTTTTTCAATTATTTCAACTAAATTTAATGAAAAGAAAAATTAATAAATAAAATTCAACTGACCTGCTTTTAAATATATAAAAATTGATTATAATAAAAAATTGATTTGAAAGATTTTCACTTCTTTATGATCTTTTATTGAATAATTAACTGAAATGATTCCCATATCCCACTCGATTGCTCATGTTTGAGATTTTGACGCGCGCAACGAAGGATTAAAATAAAATCTAAATGATTTCTGTTTTGTGTCGAAGAATCGACCTGTGTTACTTATATGAATTTTTATCGTTTTTAGAGAACGTACAAGCAATATATTTTTTAATAAAATTTTAATATAGAGTGGAATTAAATGAAAGCGTTCTCCATTTTCACGTACGTGTAGTCCATTGCGTTTCGCCTCGTCGAGCGGAAAACGCGCCATTTGCACTCTTTGATGGCCCAGTTCTCGGTACAAGAGGGGAGGGGGGGGGGGCCTGGGATCTCGCGACAGAATTGAACTTTATTAGCCGTGTCGATCGTCAACGTGGCACGCGCGTTACGCGTGCGTTGAACGAATTAAAACGCAATTCCGCCTCGCCGCGGGGCGCTAATAGCTACCGTGCATGCGCCGCGTCAAACATCCAGCCGAATCAATTCTACGGTTTACAATCTAATTTATATTTCGGCGAAACGAAATTTGCGACGTAACGCGATTAAATCAAGGGCCGGGAAGATCCACTGAAACGCATCGCGCGCGCCAATCGAACGAAAACAGTCGTGACGTCGGATTGAAAACAAATAACTACTGTATTTCCGGCAAATTAAAAATCTTGCAGATGAAAAAATATGGTGTGATTTTTATACGTATACATTGCATGTATATATATATGGTATATATATATTTTTTTTTACGAAAGAGGCAATCGCGATTCGACATGTTGCATATGAATGTTATTTTAGACTCGCGCCCGCGGCAAGGATTCTTGATTAAGATGAAGGAATTTTTAATGTAATTAAAGCGGGCGCAGTTCCGAACGAAAATTTGCCTTCCCACCGGATTGCTTCGGAAACAAAACGAACGGCTTAATTCTGGAGTCGCGCGAGAAACGGGAAGCGAGGCAAGTAGAGTGGTCTTGTGCTGGGTCAGACGAGGGAATAAAGACGGCAAGGGGAGAACGGTGCGGTAGAAGCAGACGAGCGCGTCAGCCTAGATTTTCAGAATAATTTTGAGAATTGAGAACAGCGTTTGTGGGAAAGATCGATTCGGGGGATTTTAAACCATGGAACGATTTTCATCACTTCTTCTATTCTTGTTTGATTTCTCAAAGTTCATCTATCGTAAAAAAACTTGGATGGTTAACACGATGAAATTCTCTTTTAGAACTCTATGTGTTGCATTTACGCAAAATAATGTATCTAATGCGTAGAAAAGAAATTGTTTTGAATATTATCATTTTTAGATGTTATACAACGTTCGAGTTTAAAGAAGAACCAATTTTTTTCTATAATTTTCAACGGACTTGTCGATTTTCATTTCTATCGATGTTTCAGCCAGCATCAAGTCCACTGAGAGCCACTGGGACGTTTGGGATGCTTCGAAAATTGAATCATAAATTGAAATTCATTTGTTTCGCCGGCGGAAACGAGCGCGTTGCTGCATCGGTAATGCGACGGCGGGTGAAAAGGATGATAAAAAGAGTTGTGGATCGGATTCGTTGAGAATTGAATTGAATTTCATCCGTTCTTAGCCGTACTATCCGGTTTTACGTCGGGGAGAAGTGTCTTACAATGGAAGGTTTATTTCCTTGTGCCAATTTAAAATGTTTTGTTGCGCAAGCCATTGCGATGATGAAACATGTGTATGGCGTTTTCACGTGTTTTCAATGTAACAATGTAACAAGCGCGGAATAGTCATCTACGGAATCAACATAAATTTATTTATTTATCACAAATACAATGTTATTCCTAATAAAACTCGTGAAAGCTCTTCCTCATATTCTCGCAAACTTTTAAGCAGCTTTATCATTTTTTTTACGTTAATAAACGTTTTCAAATGTTCTGTCGGCAGCTTGCCAAATTGAAACGCGAATTAGTATCGCCCTTTTTCGGCGCGATGCTGAAATCCCGTAAAATTGCGGAAAATCGGTGTGTCGCGTGTGAAACATCGGGCGCCGATGAGCGACAGGAATTTATTATGAGATACTTTTCAATTCGGGAACGCGTCCCGGTAAAATGCTCGCGAAAGACTGCCAATCAGTACAGAGAAATGGTTCGGCAGCGTGAACAATCCAAAATCGTAGAAAACGAGAGACAAGGAGAGAGAGAGAGAGAGAGAGAGAGAGAGAGATAAAATGAAAAACGGAAATATGCGCGCCGGCGTGGCTGCGTTATTAATTAATTCATTTAAATTTCACGTCGGCCGGACGCCAGAATTAGAATCTGTTATCGGAGGGGAGGGAGGGGGAGGAGGGGAAGCAGGGACATGGTGGTGTACGTGAACATGGGCTTTTCGGTAATGCTCGTGTCGAGGAATGCGTTACTGTTTTGTTGGCGACGCGCGCGCAATGTAGCGCGAAGCATTATTAATTAGCGCAGTCCGCGCTCTACCGATCGCCATGGGCGATCGCATTGTTCCGTGTGAAATCGTCAGCTGAACGTTCAACACGGTTAAGGTTCATACAAGTTTTAAGGGATGTCATAACGTCGCGTCATGTCCGGCACGCTAGGCCGTGCGAAGATCACGAGGAAGGCAAGGGAAATGCGTTTGAAAGTTTTAGATCGCAAACTTGTCTAATTACGTCACTTTCCGATGTCTCTCTCTCTCTCTCTCTCTCTCTCTCTCTCCCTCTCACTCTTTCTCTCTCTTTTGTTCGTCGATGCGGTAGCCTCTAATCCCGGACACTATTATTTATTCACCGTTAACGTCCCGTTGCAAATGTCCGATGCGAAATAGACGGCCACGTTTAGCAGTAAATGTGTAATGAGAACATTGCACGCGAAACGCGAGACTGCGCTTTTCGCGGCAGGCAAAGCCCTCGGTCCTACTGGAATAAAGCCGCTCTCTAATAGCTATCTAGGGGAGCAGATGAAATCGTAGGTAATCGCCATTCTGAAGCCTCCGGGTCAAGAAAGACTTCAGCGACTTTACCGTCGAAAATGATGGAAATTCAAGGGGGAATCACATTTTCTTTCTTTCTTTTTTTTCTTTTTCAGAAAGTCTCGTTTTACGACGCGAGAGCTCTGTAATAATATCGCCGCTATATATATATAGACATCGAATACCGCTGTATATAGCGCGTCGTCCCGCAGAAGTATTATACATGATCCGCGTAGCGTAATAACCCGTTGTTTTCCCCCCTCAATCGTTGATCCCTCTCGGTTATCCCGAACCACGTTTCGCGCCGTGGCGTATCGGCGTAATAAAACGTACACAAAATTTTTACGATCGTAGACATGAGAATTCATCTCACGAAAGGCAGAGTGAGACGGCAAGAATTGTGCGAAAGATGTGTCATTGCGAGATACAACGATGGCCGTGTCTTACCGCGAAGGAATAAACAATAAAACGAAACGTAAATAAAAAATAAATTAATTAAATTAAATGAGAGAACAAAACGATGCAGCGTCTTCCTTTAAAGTCCAAGTGAGAACGATACATGTCGCTGTAATAAAGTTAATAACAAAATGAGTCCGAACAGGTTTGTTAATGATAAACCGCGTCGCTTCGTGCGAGGCTATTGAAAAACAGCTCGCGATGCTCGTATGCGACGTACAATGAACGGCGCATCACACGTTTACTTAATATCTTGCGCGGCGCGATTTTCGCGGACGTTATTCGTCATTGTCACGTTTGAGAAACGGGAGCCAGTGTAGAAGAACTTATCGTCCCGTCTGTCGGGGCACGCAGTGGGTAAATCTTCGTGGAACGCGAGCGCGCGCGCGTGCGCGCGGAGGACGAGACCGGAAAATTTCGCGCTCCGTTTGACGTACGTCCTATAAATCAAAAGGCATTTCTACCGGACGATAAATACGTCTGGCATTTCTTTTTTTTTTCACGATGTAACAGGAGCTCTCGCGTGCGCGGGCGAGCGTACTACCGTCCGGTTACTTGTTGCGCACAACCGCCTCGCTCTCTTCGTACCTTCCGACGTGCTTTAATCCGATTTTCAGCGCGAATGCAATCTTTATCCTAGACCGAAATAATCTCCGCTGCAGCACAAAATTATCAAGATCTATCTATAATTTTCAAACTGCAGTTCAAGCTTAATTTTCACCTAATTTCGGATAAATCGCCAAAATACGATGAAAAGCAAATCCATCCGTAATTTAAATATTTCACGTTGAAGCTTGGAAAATTGAAATATAAAAACAGAAATATACCGCGTTTAACCGAACTTTAATAAAAGAAAAACAGAGGAAAAATGATTTACAATTCTTAATTATGAATTGTGTTTTTCTCATTCATCGAGTGCAATCATTGGTGCAAACGTTACGTAAGTTTACCTTTCGCGCGATGAGATCGCGCTCGCGAGATACCCGCGACGTCGGAATCACGGAGATTAGGTGACGCGGGCGTTGGGGGGGTCGCGCGCGTAAAACTTGGCTTCCCCGTTCCTCTTTCGCGAAACGAGGCCGTTTTTAAACCGGGCACGTACCGTCTGTTTATTCAAATTTCCAACACGCACGTGAAACTTTCGCCTCCCTCTTCTCCTCCTTTCGACCACCATGCCACCCCGGCCTTTCTCCTTCGCCAGTCACCTCGCGCGACCTACCAGCGCAGTTCACCAACCAATATTTCACGGTGTGCACCCCGGTGTGCACACCGGCAGGTGGGTGGATAGGTGGATGCAGCACCCTCGGAATTGCAAGGAGATTGCCGGCCGTGTCGCGCCAAGTCGACATAACCGCACGTGTTCCGCGCGGAGCGTACGTGCCATTTAAAATCCGCATGTTACGGCATGTTACAAGCACCTCTTGGCTGCCTTACAACGCGTTTGTCTTCGCCGGCCGGCCGGCCATAATAGAATAATCCGGTCTAGTCGCGGCTATAATTCACCCCCGTGGTACCGTTCCCGATACTTTCCAAACTTACGGCGAGCGTAGAAGATACGTACGGAATATTGTCGACGACACGATGTTTCACATGTTGCCCGTCATCGAGAACGCGTAACGATTATTTATAAACGAGACATAGGTGAGAATCGTCGGGGAAATGTTACCTCAGTGATTATTTAACATCCGATTATTATTCAATTCTTTATAAGGCAATGCTATTTTGCTTCTATTGGCGTGTTTAACTATTGACAAGCTAGTAACAGTTAAATATGTAGGTAACAATAACACATTCTCATTGTTCAGAAAATATAGAAAAATAAGGATATAAATAAAATTATTTTTATTTTATGTTATGCGTTATGTTATAAGATTTCAATTTATTTAAGTATTAATAAAGAGAGCTTTTAAACGGTATTTCATTATTCTAGTTTTGATTGCCAGAAATCGAAAGCAATAAATAATTCAATATTGAATTAGTATTTATCTATTTTAATGTCTACTGCGAATAAAAATTAAAAATATCTTCACTTTGCGTTGTCACAAATTATAAAATTTCCCGCGCCGTTCTATCAGTGATCAGGACAAAAACTTCCGTCGAATTCCATATTTCACGGTCTCCCGAACATCGAACCTCACGTCAGAGACGAGAAGACGATCGTCGGAAGTGCCCTACGTTGAGGAGAAGCGCCGTAAACGCTATCGCGCGGGGATGGTCGCGTGCCAACCGCGCCAGCCTGGAAACGTTAGGCTCGCCGAAAATATTCTCTCTTAGAAAAACCAATCGGCCGGAAGCGAGCCGATAGCCGTGGAGCCGAAGGTCGAAGGGCAACGGCGAAACGGTCTCGGGGGAATGGGCAAAGGCGACGATGAAAGGGCCGTTGGAATGCGCCGACACAAGGGCATCTAATTGATATGAGTAGATAAGACGCTGACGATCGCGCCGAATAAGAAACAAGCCACGAATTCGAGAATTCGCCCCCTATGAAATTCCACGCCTCGTTCGCAGCAATTTCAGCTTTGTCGGCCTTTCTGCTTTATTCCGTCATTTTTTCCAAGTGTGTCATTCGGTATTCCGAGAATGTCATAGAATTTTATTGGATTTTATTGGATATGGACTTGAGCTGCTTAACGATGAGAGATGTCAAGTAGGCATTTATAGAAAATAATGAGTTCTCGTTGGAATTCTCGAGCTTTAGGTAATCTGTCTAAATAGTATTTTAAAAACTTTAACTGAGACATTTGTAATGTTTTATTCGAAAGAACTAATTTTGCTGTGCAAAATTGCTTTTTCTCGTGCACGTTTGACATATTTGAATTCAAATAATTCAAATAAATGCTTTAGGAGTATACAGTTATTTCCTAACATATACATCGTATAAAATAAAATACTTATCAAGAAAGGGGGAAAATATGAAAACTGTATCATCTAAGAACATCGTGGGCAATCCACATCGCATTAAACATGAAATAAAAGTAGACCGGGTAAGAGGATTAAATGCTGAGCGTTCCGCGAGTGCACCCTCATCTGTTTACGCCACTGCGTCTACCGTTTTATCCGAAAGCGTGCAGAAGATAAGGTACCGGGGCCATAAATTGCGTGCGTTCAATCCAGAGAGGGTAGGAGGATAAACGCGCGCACGCGAGCGAGGGGCTGAGGGATCCGAGGGAAGAAGGAAGGAGCAAGAGGACAGGGTCGGGCACACACCGCGGCGAATTTCTTCGCGGATTAATATTTGCGGCGGCGGCGGCTGCGGGCGACGGCTTCTCCTGCAAGGGCGAAAAGGGAGAGAGGTCTTTCCTCGTCAGATCCAGGAGATGGAACAAATAACGAACGCGATGTCGGGGACAAATGGGAAGGATCCATCCCCGGACTAACCAGGGTAACACGATACCTCCACACGAAAACCTTTGGTGAACCATGAAGGAAAGATAAAAAAAAAAGGTATTCTTACCGAAAGCGACTTCATTCGTCGCGACTGAACTCCCCTCGAGTAATCTTTCGGGAGTAGTCGGCAAAATGACGCGGGAAGACGCGATAAAAATGTTATTTCACAATATATATACATATACATCTTAATATTTCATACATATCTGTAGAATTTAATTTCCTCGGATTCTCCTTCTGCAAATTCGAAAATCTTTGTTAGAGAGAGTAGGTTCCGATAAGAATGTATATTTTTTTTCTACAATAAAAGTTATTCAAAATTATCTGATTATTCTAAATCTCAAGTTTCCTATTTATAGAGGATATAATATTTTCAAGATATACATATATCTTCTATTCTTTTATTACACATACGTCTTTCTTGAATTTATCTCGGATCTTAAAATCCTTCGAGAATTAACGTTCACGGTTCTTAGCTACAAAAAGACGACAACCATCAGCGCCGTTCATCGCGAAGAAATCGATGATATTACGTCAAGCGAATGATCGATCGAATCGTTACACATCATAGTTTATCTTTTAATAAATCGCGATATATCCGAACTTTCCGCAGTGCACATTTCCGCGACACCTGTCATCCCCCTCAAGTCAAGTATGTTCCATTAGAAATGGTGGATTTAGGGTGGGTCGCGTCTTCGCTTGGCAGATATTTAACCGCAACGTCGCGCAACATCGATACCGAAATCGCAATGTCGCGATTTCGATGATATTTCGAAGGAAATTTTATCAAAAGACGTATTTAATAACTCAAATATGCTCGCGAACTATCCCCGTAAAATTGGACGCACATCAAGAAACATTTAGAATCTTTTTGCTCCAAGAGAATCCAATTATTCATAATTCCTAATAAATATTTTTATTACCATCTCATTTTTTTTATTCCGTAAAAAAGAATAATTCTCCAATTTCAATTATTTCATGTTTCTGATAAAGTCAACAATTAACGGCTGCATGCTCCGAAAAATAGAAAATTGAGAATTATAAATTTGTTTCAGAGATAACTTTTTGGTAGCCGGGTACCGGAGGAACATCGTCATCACATCGGCGAATCCGCCACTGCTAAAGGCCGGTGCTGAAGGGGTTCCTGTGGGGGTAACGAAATCAGAATCAGGCGGGGAATGAAAACAGGAAGGAGACGGCGAATCGACCGATCCTCTGCCGCCTGCTCCTTTTGTTTTGTCTTTGACATACGCTCCGGTGATAGCGTATGTCCTCTCCTCTTCCGGAGTCGAATCTATTCGAGTGTGAGGGATGCGACTGACAGCTGGAATTGTTATATTTCGGAGGGCCAGACGAACACCCGCTCGTAGTTCATCGATCTTCGACCGGTTGACGCCGCTGCGGCCGCCGCCGTCGTCCGCGCGATGGATTGGTTCCTACCTTCCTGCCTTCGTTAAAATTAATCAAGCGTAGCTCCGGCGCGATTGCCTTTGCCTACCGCCCGCAACAATTCGCAGTATATTACTCGGATATGCATGCCGCACGCGCATTCGTCGAATGTCCTCGGCAGGAATCTGTTCGGATTCACGACCGATCCTGAAGATGAAGAAGTGAAGCGATACTATCGGGTTCAAACTTTCGCCATTGCGAAAGTATAAAACTCATCATGTGGATAAATTCGATATAATTCATTATATTGAGGTGTGACTAGTAAAATAAAAAAAAAAAAAAAAAAAAAAACGATGCAGAATACATAAATCAATAAAATTTTTAAATTGACGTTAAAAATGTTTTGTTCCTTTGTAGCATCACATTTTTCACATGTTTTTCATCAGTTTACAAATCGATATAAAAATTGTGAAGAAAATCGTTCGTAGAGAAAATTTTAGAATTGGATGAGAATTGTCTCTCCCCTTTTTATATTCCGCGATCTTTTATATTTTATCCTGTTATACAATATATGTATATATTTATAAATTATGCACTTGTTTATCCATTTATATTTATATTATACGTTTTAAGATTGTTATATGATTATTTCACTATTTATTTTTATATTATTTAGTTTTATATTTTACTTGTACTTACAGACCTCTCTCACATACATATATGCATGTATTTTGAAGCTGATACCTCTCAAATTAAATAAAGAGATATACGTATGTATGCAAAGATCTGAAAAATCTCTATGAGATATATGTATATGTAAGTATATATTATATATTTTAAAGAAGTTTTTCCGAGAAGTATATCCGATATTTAATGAAAACGTTCTTATAGTAAGCTCTCGTTGACGTGAAACATTTCCGATACATATACAATCGAGTTCACAGCAGTGATTCGCCTCAGGGCACGCCACCTTTAATCTTCGACTTCGACCGGGCGGTTCTCGGCCACGCAACAACGGTTCATCTCGGATTCCCTAATAAATGAGTTTTTTATCGAGTTTTCGCTCGACCGAGCTGGACCGAGCCGCAAACTCCGCCTGCATGTGTATATATCAAAAACTTATATATCGAGACTCATTCAAACTCTCGTATCGCGTACCGCCATCCATCTTTCTGGAGACAGAATACACGGAGACACATATGGAAAGAACACGTATGAACCCCGACCTTGGCAATAAAGTAAGTTTAACTTCGCTTTTCGACCTTGCCTTTATTTCAATTAAAATTCCGACATTTTCAATCTGTCGCTCGATAAGACCTTCATCAAAATTAGATGCTAATTAAGTTTGATAAGAAATGGAAAAGCAAGAGACTATTGAGAAAGAGAATTTAATATTAATTTATTATAAATTCAGGGTAACGCGTGTAGCTTTATATACGTGTGAGAGCAGTTGACTTGTAACTCAAGGCGGATTTTGTGTTCGATCCTGACATCTTTCTTTCTCTCTAATTTCATCTTCTTCATACTTCGCTTTTACAATAGTTGATTGAATTTATATGTCAAGCTAATAATGTTTCTTAGTAGCTACACAGCTGATGAAAAAGGATCGCATAATCTTCAACAGCTTCATCATCGATTGATGATATAACAATAAACATTATTCTTTATTTCCCCCCTTTATATACATATATAATTTTAAAATATAAAAAAAACACATCTGCTGCCTCTTGAAAAACTCTTATATCGTATATACATTTTCGTAAATCACAGTTGTATATACATAGTAAATGTATTAATACTTCACTTATACTTCAATTAAGATTCCATTTGTTTTAACATATTGTCGAGCTCTTCTAGAATATTTGTCGTATGTTTTACTAAAGTAAATCCTGACATTGTGTCTGGTCGTAACGTTCGCAAGTAACATTGCTTGTACAGGTTTCCGAGCGTCTCATGCCTGAAATTTCATAAAAAAGAATGTATTAAAATATGGAAGATAGCGGAACATAAACTTCACTAAATCTTTGGAGTATTAATTACAATGTATATAATTTAAGAGCAACGTACTCTTTTTTATTGTGCACAGGACTTTTGCTCAGAAATAGCTTGGTTAACGATCGCAGAAGAAACTGTAATCTTTGTTCCAACAGAACTACAAGGTTTTCCTCATCATCCATTAACTTTTGTTCTTCGGCCACTTTCTCGCGTTCGGCGTTATCATCTTCTGTTTTATTATCGAATGTCTTTTGTCTCGTCGCATTACCTCGTTCGGATAGTATCTCCATAATAGGTATACATTGTAAAATTAACTGCAAACCATTTTGGTATGCTTTTAACTTGCTATTGAAAGTAGTGCCATCTGAAAAATCGAAATTATCGTCACGATAAAAAAAAAAATCAAACGACAAGAATAACTTTTGGGGGGGGGGGGGAAACACGTACAGCGTGCTTGATATTCTGCCAGGGCAACTCTTTC
Source organism: Tetramorium alpestre (assembly GCA_021460005.1). Classification (NCBI taxonomy): domain Eukaryota; kingdom Metazoa; phylum Arthropoda; class Insecta; order Hymenoptera; family Formicidae; genus Tetramorium; species Tetramorium alpestre. Next base: position 13,422 of record JAJVSH010000042.1, on the reverse strand, counting down.
CATTTGAACCGTCAAATATTCCGTGCTCTGCTCTAATGAGAGCAACAGCTTCGCCGCTTTATCGTAATACAATTTGCACAACTGCAAACTCGTCTTTTTCTTGCTATTATCCCCGTCCGATTCGATTTCTCTGTACACGCGATGGTATAACGAAGCCAATCGATGTTGAATGGTCGCAGCACGGAATTGATAAACCGGCTGACGTGGTCCCGGCGTATCTATATCACAATATTTGAGTGCCTTTTGGAGAGTATCTACTACTTCTCTTTCCAATTCCTCCTCATTCTGCAATAAGAAATTAAGAACGCATTTATTTATTGACTTGTTAATGAATTTTTAACGAAGAAAAATCTATTAATTTACGTAACAATAAAAAAAATTGCATATTAGTGTACTTTATATTCAGCTGTAGGATAATCCTGCAATAGCGTGGCTTTCGTATATAACGTCGTTGAGAAATCCCACATGATCGTGTCCCATATAGCCGGATTTACTTTCCTATCGCCCAGAACCTGCAGAGCCTTCTGATAGCTCACGAGTGCCTTGTTATAAAAATGACGCTCCTTTGTGTTCTGTTTGCCATGCATATGTGCACAGAGTCGCATAAGTCGGCCGGTGTTGGAATGCAAAAGCGCCAGATTCGCCTCGTCGTGAACAGTTTCGAAGGCTTTGACGCCGGATTCCAAATGAGTCAAGGAACGCGTTAGAAGCATGGTTGCATCCGGTAAATTCGACAATTTAATCGTTTCTTCATCTTCTTGATCTTGTTTATATCGAGCTACAAGAATTTATAATTTTTTTATTAATGAATACTTGTTATCCTCTATTGAAATATGCAAAGCTTACGTACACCCCGCTTGATTCATGTAAAGAACACCCAACTCATTATGAATATTTCCCAGTCGTCTTAATAAATTATTTTTATCCATATCCATTGGTTCTAATAACAGAGCTTTCTCATAACATTTATACGATGAAACTAAAGTAGATTCGAGACTTTCTAATCTCTTCGGCAACAATTCAGCACCATCTGTAATAAAACACACGATCAGTAACGATCAGTCACATATTATTTTCAATGCAAGGAGCATTTCGATATTTACTCATATCCAAGTCCTCCACACTGAACAGTTCTTCAACTATTTTCTCCTCCATTTCATTTTTCGTACTGTAATCTTTTCTATGTTTCTCCACATTACACCAATCTTGCACCGTCATAAAACAACAATCCCCCGCGCGACCTAATAGATAACTGATCGATTTGTCGTTTCTTACACCGCAAAAGATTTCCAATATCTTCTGGCAATGCAATACTTCCAACATATATCTCAAGGAGGCACCGTAATTTTTATTTACGTATTCTTTCTCAGCGAGCACGGCGAATATCAAGGATGCCTTCTCGTATAATAATGTTTTCAAATGAGCGTTCCAGCAGATATTGTCGCGCTTTTTCGGCACATGCCATGTTGGTAAAGTTTCTGTCTTCGGTTTGCACAACAAAGCATTCACGCTTGCTACTTCCTTTGTAATATTCTTCTCATTTTTCTTCTTCCTTTGTTTGTTCTTCTTTTTATGTGCAGGACTATTATTCTCCGAACTTTTTTCGGATGTGGCATTTTTATCTTGTTGATTTAATGGGGCGTAAGGCATAGGAATTGCTTGGAAAGGCTTCGCTACGTTCGGATGCATCTCCTCATATTTTCGCTTCTCCTTTTCATATTCCTCCGCATTTTTCTGCTCCTCGTCATTGTTGTCATCGGTCGGAAAATACTGAAGGCATTCCAATCCGTGCATAACGTGTTCTAACCCAGACAGACATCTCTCTTCTACAGTACCGGACATTGGAGGTGCTTTATACTTTGGTTGCTCACGTTCCACTTGCTCTTTCACTGCAAGAACGATGAATATTAATTAAAATAAATAAATAAATAAATAAATAAAATAAAAATGATAAAGTGAGGCTTACGTACTGTTGGCTAGAGTCAAAGACTTGAACGCGCAAGTTTCTTCCTCTTCCTCTTCCTTTTCATTATCTTGACTCGTGCCACATTCGCTCTGAACGTCCTCCTCGTCGCTTTGATCTGATAAGCCTGGATTGGCTGGATCTGTATCCGACGGTATGTACAAATCCGAAAGCATAAAATGCGCGGACGTAACAATCTGCGGATATTTCTCTTTGACCAGCAACTGAACGCAATTCTTCAGCAGCATTCTGATTGTACCCTGATAGCGATGATAATCGGGAGAGTATTTCATGTTGCGAGCTACTCTGTATAACAACATTGCAACAGGTACGGTAAAAGGATTCTGTCCCTTTTCTTCTGAAACATCACTGCACAGTGATGTCAAATCATACAGCTTCACGACATCATCATTTTTACCTTTTAATAAGAACACACATTACACATTATTGAAATATTTGTAAACATTTCAGTTCGTTTATCAAATAATAAAGTATAAGAGAACTATAAAGAAATTAATATTAATGTAAAAATAATGAAAAGGAGTAAGAATGATAATGAATTTTGGTTTTCTTTCTCATATATATCTAGCTTAAAACATACCTTTGAATAACCAATAAGTATGGCCAGCTTTTGTCGCATTATTTTTTAGAAAACTCAAAATGTTCTGAGCAACGTCTCGAATCACTTTAGGACTAAACTTTGAATCATCTAAATTTGGAAGGTCTTCCGTTTTTATCAATTCATATTTCTGTACAATACCATTTAAATGATAACACATCACTACTTCCGGAACATTACACATTAAATTATCTAGCCAATAGTCTATTCCTGTTAAGACATTGATCGGTTTCGTCATATCTCTCAGTCGTAAACTTATGCACGGATGTGTCTGACCACCGAATATCGGCATGTCTGTACCAACAAGCATTTGGATATTCTCAAATGTCCATACAACATTCCTGGCAAAATTATGGTTGTAATTTGGATCAGGTACTTTTTCCTCTTGTCTCGGCTCAGGTAAAGACGGTTCAGGTAAACATGGCTCTAAAGTTTTCACAGGTAACTCAGGCTTTTCGCTCTCATTGTTTTTATCCGCTAGTACTATAGAATGATACAGAAACTTTGATACTAGATTCCTCTGTTGATTACTGTTTCTGCTGTACGCCTTATGATAGAGACGCATTTCCTTGTCACCAAGACTTTGAAAAATATGCTCATAGAAGAACTTTTTCAGCCATTCCCAGTCACTTTCCGCCTGTCGCAGTAAATACTTGTGTATGTCAAAGTCATCCAGTAGCAATGTGTTTTCAATACGATGCACCATCATTGAGATCGCGTCATGATTGTAAGGCAATTTAAGTAATTTCTTTATGTTCTCAGCAGCCGACACTACGTCCACCTCACCAACGCAATCAGGAAACATGTGCGCCATGCGAAAACTGGAGAATCCTGTCTGAGACAAAACATTTTGCAGGCCGTAACTTTCCGCCGAGCTGCTGAGCCAGTTGCTGGGTGGAAGTTTCAAGTCCGTGTTGCATTGTAATTGAGCGTACGTCGCTGGTGTTTGGACCGAAGAATATTTCACCACTGCGGTTGATTTCACAGGTTTCTTTGGAGAATCCGGCGATATAGCCAGAGCCATTGACTTCATCTGCAACATATAAACATAGTTTTTAATTTCTTATATAATTTGTTAAGAATCAAAAATATTACCAACGTTTTACATTTAAATTAAAGAAAAATGAAGACACTGAAATATTGAAAATTAATCTTATTTATTGGATTACCGTAATAGTCTATCGATATAATTATATCGAATTACTAATTACATAATTATATTCCGATATTAATTTTTCTGCGGATGATTATTTTTGATTGACTAATAAAATTTCACACATGAAAGCTATGATAACATTTGCAATAAATTTACCGCATCGCATACATCATTGGTGTCCGAATTCTTCGACATCTTCGTGCATCAACAATCACACGTGACTGCAAAACACTCACTATATATGCTAAAACTTCTAGAAGGACGGAGCTGACGGAGCATCTTAAGGGCCGTGGCACACACAGAAAAACTTAAACATGGAGGTAGGAAACAGGAGGGAACATAAATGCTCGGGGGTGAAGAATGAGACGTGGGACGAAGGTTACCACTCAAGATGGCGACCATATTGGAAGGAGAAAGATAGCCTCTGAAATTCAGAGGCTATCTTTTTCCTTCCAATATGATCGTCGATCGATTTCTCCTTACCTCTCAGTTACCACCCCCCTCGTCAAGAAAAGTATCTTATGCTCCCTCCTGATATTCCTACCTCCATGAACTTAAACCATAAAGCTAAGACTCCATTCACGCGTTTCAGCTGCGGCAACGCATGAGGCAGTGTGCGTCGACCATGGAGCCCATGGAGGTAGGAATAACAGGAGGGAGCATAAGATACTTTTTTAGACGAGGGGGGTATATTCTGAGAGAGATAAGGAGAAATCGGTCGACGACCATATTGAAAGGAGAAAGATAGCCTCTGAATTTCAGAGGTTATCTTTCTCCTTCCAATATGGTTATCTTTCTCCTTCCAATATGGTCGCCATCTTGAGTGGTAACCTTCGTCCCACGTCTCATTCTTCACCCCCGAGCATTTATGCTCCCTCCTGGGGTGCGTTCCAAAATTCAACCTTGGTTACCATAATGCGATAGTTTATGTCACGCACATTATAGATTATGGTAACCAAGGTTGAATTTTGGAACGCACCCGTTATTCTTACCTCTATGGCTCTATGGTCCTGTTATTTTATTCCTCCAAGATGGCTCTCACTGGGGCTTACTAATCTCTAGCGATATTGGCAGTTGGCACTCGTGGCTCGTGAGTCGCGAGTGCTCGTGGGCGTTTGCATGAGCCACTTGGAGCCTCTGTAACACGCTGTAACCTGGTTGAATCTGGGCTGGCTGTCGCGCTGAAGGCTGGATCTGGAGCTGCAAGTCGTCATCGAAACATGACTGCACATCCGTGCAGTTTATGTTGGCGCAATCGCTCCTACCCAGCCTTAGCCTCAGTCTCTGTCTTAGTCTCAGCCCTAGCTCCGGTCTTCTCGTTTGCGGCTGAGCGACGTAGACGCGGACACGGACGCGCGTGACGTGCGTCGACGATTCCGATGCATCGTGCGAGGACGAGGCTGCTTACGCGTGCGGTTATTCCCTGCGGACGACCATGTCGGGTAGCAGTGATTCCGAGGAGTTTTTCGACGCGGAGGACGACTCGTTTCAGCGCGCGTCGCGGTAATTATTGAGCCATCATCTCCGCCGTGAGATTGCGACTCGGTCACGAGATCGCACGGACTTTAATGACTTAAATGGCAGTACTCTTTACTGGCGTCAGTATTCTCATGCAGATGATTCATCGTATGTACATACTTTCGACCGCGTGGCGATTGTTCGAGGATGGATTGTATCGATCGACAAAAGAGACAAAAGACTCGTCAGCACGTGCATCATTTCATTTTATTTCAGCCTTTACTCCGTACTCTTTATGCGGAGATAACGAGCGATTTATATTCCCATCGTAACCAGCTCAAATCAAAATTGACTACCTATTTGTCGAGATATCTCCAAGTCACTAATATCGCGCAATTGTTTGTTATCCAATTAAATCTCTAACTTCATTTCCATGGATTTGTCGCCTCTCCCTCCTTTCCCTCCCTCTGCTATGACTATGACAAGACTATACTATTTTTGCTACTTTGATGCCGTATATTTACACACGTTACAAGTGATTACGAAATGTAACAAGACAATTTGCAATTAACTATATTGAACTTTTGTATCTCTTGTAGAAAAGCCAAACGCGATTCTATTGATGTGGAAAGTCATGCCGCAAAGACCTTACAAGTTTGCAAGCAGGAGGATGATTGTGTCTTTGTAAAGCCTGCCGAGCCAAAATTGATTCGCGAATCAAAGAGTCGCGGGCAAAGTGAAGAAAAACTCGTGAGTATTTTGTATGTGCACTATTGCAGTAGTGTTTGTACATAACGGGTCCACGATACCATGAGTGCGCCGTGAACTTTCTAGAGAACGAGAGGATGTCTTCCATATAATAATCTTGTATGGCTGTTTATACTTACGTAAAATACTTACCTTTAGGGAGTAAAGTAAAAAAAATATATACATATGTGTATGTTTCAGGATGAGGATGGTAGAGAATCCACTACAGACAAAATTGTAGGCAGGAGAAGATTTCGTGAGCTTCGACAACGCATGCAAACAGAAGATGACGATATTCCGATCAACAGTTCTCCTCCAGATAGTCAGACATCTTCCATCGAGGGTGTTTATCCTACTCCTTCAAAAACGACTCATCCGTTCAGAATTATAGAGCACGACACTCTTAGCTTACAAAGTATGACCTCTTTAGGGCGAGTGGGTCGAATTCTGGCAGGAGTCGCGGATAACGCTTCTGGCGTACTTGTATCTGGTATATCCCAGTGCCCTCCTCCTGCCGCCCTTACCCGCGAGGGTCAGATGTCCTCCGTTGCTAGTATTCCGAGCAAAGACGAGGACACAACTTCCGGTAAAGTGTCCCAGTCTTCCAGTGTCCTTACGTTGTCAGGGGATGTCCTGCAGGAATCCCCTGTTAACGGTAGATCCACGTATACTTCTCACTCGCAAAGTGACAAGATTGTTATGCTTCAAGAACCCGATGTCATCGCTAGTACAAAGAATAACGGAAAGGCAATGGAAGATGTTGCGATGCCTGGTGTACCCGTTGCTCCACCGCGTCGTAAAAAGAAAACAAAGACAAGCACCCCGGGTGATCTCGCTGTAAGATTTATTATCCTTTTGTTTCAGCGCCGGTTAATAGTATCCACGCCGCACGCGCAGATGTAACTTATTCCACGCAATTTGTTTCAGCCTTCTGCAGAGGCGTTTGTTCCCGCGTCGCCGCTTCCAAGTCCAGCGAGTACTATAGAATCGATAACTAGAGAATTTGAGCACTCTCTCGACATCCGATCCGCGACGAAAGGTCAATACGTCGTTAAGCCGCAAGTAAATATTCTTCTCGTTTGCAAACAAATTATTTTCTTGCGTGTGTGTGTGTGTGTGTGTGCGTGTGTATGTGCGTGTGTATGTGCGTGTGCGTGTGCGTGTGCGTGTG
>JAJVSH010000410.1:22107-42102 GCA_021460005.1 Tetramorium alpestre | reverse complement strand
GTATGCCATGTGTCGTGACATTAAACGACAACAAGATCGATTACGTTCATTGGGATGATCCCAACGAGCTTGTAGATCGTTTTCGATTGCTCGAGGCTTCACGCCAAGCGGATCACAATGCTCACGATAACGAAATCATGTCGATCATCGAGGAACTCGCGAGGTTCGACTTATTATAAATTAAACTTCGCGTGAGTAATTCAATCAATTGACATCGAAATGTCGATCAACAAGTTTGGAATATCGCTCGGAAGAAACGGAACGAATCCGTACTATCAGTATAGCGGATTAATTAGAAACTACGTTCGCGATAACAGTCTTTGTATGGTTGCCGCCAACTATNATGCAAAGTCACGCAAGATTCAACGTGTAGCACCGNCTGTGGATGATAGCGATNNCGCAAACAAATGNTACGTGNAAGAGAGTATGAAAATTTTGAAAGATCGACAGGATGAATTTGATAGAAAGNTGAATGAGTTCCAACATAACATGCAAATCTTAAAAGATCAACTGAATAAATTGGAGAGAGATATTACAGAGGTCCATAATCAAACTACTGATTACGCCAAAGTAACTTCATTGACCTGTTCTATATCCGTTTTAACGTGTGATCCCGTTCGACATACAATCGTTCCTCTGTTGCATATCTGATTTTACACCCGTCCATATCCGTTTTACACTCGTCTCATATCCGTTTTAACATACGTTTGAACGTGCGTTCCCGTTCCGTTTCCGTTCCATATCCGTTCGAGCGTGCGCTCCCCGTTTCGTTCCCATTCCGTTTCCGTTTTAACGTACGTTCAAACGTGCGTTCCCGTTCCATGTCCGTTCGAACGTGCGTTCCCCGTTGCGTTCCCGTTCCATATCCGTTTGAACGTGCGCTTCTCGTTTCGTTCCAATTCCGATTCCGTTTTAACGTACGTTCGGACGTGCATTCCCGTTCCATTTACGCCATAAATTCATTTACTCTTCTCATGGCTGAGAAGCAACAGTTAGTGAAGGAACTGCACGCTCCGGCGAGAAGAAATTTTCTTCGAAGACGTGTCATAGTGCGCGGGTANGACGACCTGTGGCAGGCAGACGTGGTCGAGATGCGATCTTACACGCGATTTAACAGAGGNTACCATTACATACTCACCGTTATCGATGTNCTGAGTAAGCATNCATGGGCCGTGCCGCTCAAGGCCAAGAGCGGATGTGAAGTTACCGCGGCAATCGCAAAGATAATTCAAATCGATGGAAGATGTTCGAAAAATTTACAAACCGACAAGGGAAAGGAATTTTACAATGCGAACATGCAAAAACTTTTGAAGAAACACAACATTAACCATTATTCTACCTATTCCGTGATGAAGGCATCGGTCGTCGAACGATTCAATCGCACGTTAAAGAACGATATGTGGAAGATGTTTACATTAAATGGAATATAGATGGATCGATAATATTTGTCTAATTTGTATAAAAGGGTTTTCAATTAAATGAGCACCTGCTCAAGTAAGTAGAATAAAATTATTGATGAATAATGAATATAATAGTTGAATAAAAGGTGAGAACGTTAAAGAAGGAAAATTAATTTTTAATATTGGTAATAAGTATAAAATTATAATTGATATTAATAAAGCTAATACTCCCCCTAGTTTATTTGGAATAGATCGTAAGATCGCTGCCACGTCTCATATTAGATTACAACTCGCGAAAGCATCGGATTATCGGTATGCGGTCCGTCGACGTCACGCCCGCGATCGCCGAAAGACTCTTGGCTACGGTGTATAGCCATGTAAAGATCGCTGCACCCGCGCGATTCAGATTGGGTGACCCCGTACGTGTGAGCAAATTCAAAACAATTTTTGAAAAAGGTTACACGCCAAATTGGTCGACGGAGGTATTTAAAATCGTCAAAGTGCAGAAAACTAATCCCGTGACGTATATACTGGAGGATTCCTGTGGAAAACCCATCGCTGGAGGGTTTTCCATTCTATGAACATGAGTTGCATCACATAGCTAATCCCGATGTGTACCTCGTTGAAAAAATGTTACGGAAGAGAGGGAATGAGGTTTACGTGAAATGGTTGAGACTCGATAAATCATACAATTCATGGATACGCAAAGATAATGTTTTGTAAACATACATTTATTATAATGTCTAATATCTATGCTGATTACATGTTTCACAAATAAAATTAAATTTATAATATATTTACAATGATATCTTATAATGTCCCCATGGCAACGTTTCAGTAGAATCGGGCACAATGTATCGCTTGTCATCGTATGGACTCAGAGCGATTTTCTTTTCGGTTACGGTGTATACCTTGTGCAGCTTTGATCTTATACAATTCTGTTGTCGCGTCATTTCAATCTCATCGTTGAGACACCGCGTGTAATCGTCAAACGTTATCGTTCGCGCTACCACATTACTCTTTACACCTTTCGCCTTTTTAATATCCCTCTTACCGTCTGCCCTCTACGCGTACATCTTCGCTCTGAGCCCAACAAATTCAGTCATTATCGCGCCATTATTTTTGTCCTCATTAAACCCGGTACTTTTTTATTAGCGTGCGGAATACCGTACACGTTATCTGGAGGATAATTGCTCGTGTCAAATCTGTGAATGTCACGTTTCATTGTCTCATACACATCCTCGCACTCGATGTGATATATGAGACTGTCCGTGTCGGTATACGTCGGTACATTACTTTACAAGTGTCTCGATATAAAGGTAACATGTACTCGCGATTAAATTCATACAAACACATCTTAGATATGTCGAGAATACACATACCTACGTAGATCGGTTTGTTGAATTTCACCTCGAGTTTACGCATTTTGATAGCGACCAAATTTTCAGAAAAGATGCTTCGGCATCTTGGAAATTTGGTTTCGCGATCATTGCATCCGCGCCGTGTCGTCCTTCCCATTTAATTAATAATTTGACGTCTACATGATTACGCACATTTTCCATGGTTTTACCGAAAACGGCATTATTCATTAATTTGTACAAATTTTTCTCGAAATCGTTCTTGGCGAGTGTTCTAAATTTGGTATTTAANTCNATATAATCACGAAGCCATGGAGATTGCGCGAATTGCAATACACGATGTATCTTTGTGACGCAAAGACCGTGACATGTACATTGCTGCAGGTTACGGTAATGGATGACGTAACGCTTCTTATCATATAAAGTCGCTTAGCCTGCCGCTTGCCTGGCGGCTTATCGCGCTTATCGGACAGAACGGTAGGTCAGTGTGCATGTCGTGAAGATGTTGCGGATACTCGAGATCGACCTCGAGAATGTAACCTGTAGGCGAATCCGAGGCGATCGTGCTAAAGTTAAAATTTGCTGCGTCATTGACCCATTGAAATTCGGCGTATGGCAACGGTTGACACATTGCCCATCCGTATAGATTATTTACATCAAAGTACATTAGATACGACGAAAGTTTCGATGAATCGTATGACTGCATATACTTATTGTTGGCCCGCACGTATCTTCCGGAACATTGACTTAGGCCGCGTATACCGCGCTCGATAAACATGACCATATCGATATCAGTAAGCAATTCGAAATAGACGGGCGTATGCTTTAACATCGCGTCCCACGTAAAACCGGGTAATGTATAATAATACGCGGGATCGAGTCCATAACTGTCGATACATTTGTCGCGAAAAACTTTCAAAAATGTCAGCCAACAGCAAGACATCTGTTTTCAAATATAAATCGCTGTACTCGCTCAAGGATTGAATGGAGAATCGCCGCCAGATGTTTGCGGCGTGCGCGTAATCGCTCTGGGATACTGTGTCACCGATCAAGGAACTGTAAAATGATTCGNGTGGTGGTAAACACGTATCCTCAAACTTTTCGACACATTCAATGTACTAGATTGTGTGTGGGATAAACTTCCGGAGCATATCACGGCATATCCGGAAGTTCAGCAATACCGTTGCCTGGAGCATTACAATCTACCGACTCAGCGAACGCATATCGACGGTCCACCGCCCTTGATAAAGAATTGCAACAAATGTCGACAAAGATTGGAAGAGGCTTGTTAAATCGTGTGATAAACGCACTTCCGATCGAATTATATATCCTCGGTTATCAGTATTGCGGTCCGGAAATTCACTTGGAAAAACGTTTGGCGAAAGGTGATCAAGGTATTAACCCGCTGGATGCAGCGTGTCGCGAACACGATATAGCCTATTCACATAGCAACGATATCGCAGAACGACACGTTGCCGACAATATACTCGCGAAAGCACGAAAACGTATTACCACGAGGGATTCAACTCTCGGGGAAAGAGCTGCTGCTACAGCCGTTTGGACAGCTATGAAGGCCAAAACAAACTCGGTATGGGTCTGAAAACGAAGAAAAAGAAAACAACGAAGAAACGAATTCTTCTGATAGCGAAACGTGGCGGTATCTTGCTGATCCTGCTATTACTGGGAGTTATCGGTTCATTAGTCGGTGGAGCGGCGGGAGTAGCAAAGGCGGTGAATGATAACAAGGCCGCGCAGCGTCAGCTGGAAGAACTGAAACGTCATAATCGTGCCATGGAAGGTCATGGAATTTATCTCGCTCCGTACAAACATGGACAAGGAAGTCAAATGGTGCAACGTCAGCCTTTAAATTGATTATCGAACTTTTGTAGAAACTGTAGACAAAGTTGTCCACAATTGCTCTGATCGTAACGGAGTGTCGATGAGAAAAAAAAACATCAAAGAGACGTTAAAAATCCCAAAAGGTGTAACTACCGACGTACAACTACAACAACTCGCAAGGCGTATGCGCATTCTATATTTTAGAGGCGTTTTCATGCGTACCAGCATACCAACGGAAGGAGTACGCCGAAACGAAAGTGGTATCATAAACTTGGACAATGCGAGGGACCGGGTACTCATTGGGTATGCGAAGAGAGGAGCTCGCGTCGTATATTTCGACAGTTTTGGTAATCTTCGACCGCNGAGGGAATTGGTGCGATATTTAATAAACGACGTGACACGAATCGAGTACAATCGCATGCCTTATCAGCGTTACGATCAGAGCAATTGTGGACAACTTTGTCTACAGTTTCTACAAAAGTTCGATAATCAATTTAAAGGCTGACGTTGCACCATTTGACCTCAGTCAGTATCAAACATGACACTGACGTTTACATTCACCGGCAAGAGTAGCATCCTCTCGGTAAGCTACTTTCCAGCAGTGGATTTGAGTGATGGGGATTACGAACTCGGCCTGACGGANTTTGAAACTTACTACACGGTCCCGAATGTAAATTCACCAAACAATAAATTTTACTATGACGACAAGGAGATTGTCATTCCCGAAGGATCGTATGAACTGCACGACATTGACACGTATCTGAAACGCACGCTTTTACAATCTCGTTCCAAAAATGTGAGAAAAAAAGACATCGAGGAAGATGACGAGTATCCACTGACGATTCGAGCTAACAACAATACGATGAAAAGCGAAATCAAATGTGCTTACAAGATAAATTTTTTAAAAAACCTAACAATATTGGATCGTTGTTTTGATTTTCGACGAATCGTGTGCTAGAGCCGCGACAGTGGCACGAATCGGATATATCGATAAATATCATTAACGTAAATATTATTCGCATAGAGTGCAACGTGACCGNGGNTGCATANAGCAACGACAAGTGCGTGCATACGATACACGAGTTTTCGCCGAGCGTTCCGCCAGGATATAAGNTATCGGAAATANCTGCGCAGATCATTTATCTTNCGATCATCGTACGGAGCATTACGGATCTGACGATTCGTATTGTGGATCAGGACGGTCAACTGCTCGATTTTCGAGGAGAAGAGATCACAGTCAGATTACATGTGCGGAGGAGACAANGAAAATGGGAGATGCTAGTGTTGAATGAAGCGNAACAGNTGAANAGTTTTATCAAAGGAAAACAAATCCTATCACCTGATAAGAAGAAGAAGAAACTGACTGCGTCGAACATTGAATTTTTGAAATCATTGGGTTTCATTGTACGAAATGGCTGATATCTTGAATATTGGACGCGAGCCGATTTTCGACAATAGCATTGTCAAAATTGAGATACATACAATCCGTATGCCAATATGACGTTTGGACATAGCGATGAGATAAGGATATAATAGCATACCCATATAATAGCAGGATTTGTAGACGTTGCCGTGTGAAAGCTTTCTCTACATCGAAGGAAAATTGAAGAAGAAGAACAAGGATGCGGAGATTTTTCTCACAAATAATTGCGTGGCATTTATGTTTGATGAAATTCGATACGAACTCAACGGCGTGGAGATTGATGGCATCAGAAACGCCGGAATAACCAGCACTATCAAGAACTATGTGTTGCTATCGTATGATAAAGCGCAGATCTTGCGGAATGCTGNATGGGATACTGCATCAGCCATACCGGAAGGAGACTTTAATTTTTGTGTGCCGCTCAATATGCTTTTCGGCTTCTGCGAGGATTACAAACGCGTGGTTGTTAACGCTCGTCATGAACTGATTTTGATACGAACGCGCAATGACAATTGTATTAACAAATAACAATTGTATTAACGAAGATTCGAAGACGGAGCCAGAAATTGAATTATTCAAAATACAGTGGCGAATGCCTCACGCTATGTTGAATGAGGTCAATAAACTATCCCTGCTACGAGCTTTGAAAAGCGGACGATATTTGAGTATGAGTTTCCGATCATGGAAATTGTACGAGTACCCCCTATTGCAGAGCACAACCAAACATTCAAAATTGCGACTCAATTGGAGAAACCGCGATACGTTATTTTTGCTCTGCAGACAGGCCAAAAGAATATCATGTCTCAAGATGCTAGTGTATTCGATGACTGACGATAATCTGACCAACGTGAAACTTTATCTAAACTCTGAATTTTATTCCATACGATGATCTGAATTTAGACTTTAAGAAAAATAAATACGCTATACTTTTTGACATGTATTCACGNTTTCGTAAAGCTTATTATGGATATGACGGTTATGCCACGCTTTGCAACTTATCCACATTTGTGGCGAATGGACCTTTTGTAGTCATCGATTGTGCACGACAGAACGAGTCTATCAAGAGCGCCACTGTAGATGTACGCATAAAATTTGATTGCAAAGAAAATGTACCGGCAAATACTACCGCCTACTGTCTCATTTTACACGATCGCGTCATCGAATACTGCCCATTGTCTAATGTAGTGCGTAAAATCATGTAAATTGAAATGTCAGCAATATTCCAATATAAGAAAGATTCATGTATCGTGATCCTCTTGCAGTCCACATCTCGACGTGTCGAAAATCAGTCATGTCCACGCCAACATTCGTTGATCTGCAAGGTTTCATCGTTGGCAGAAACTCCTTCGACGTAAAGGAGTTTGCCGCTCTCCGAGAGGGTTATATTCTCTCTCATTATATTTTCGAAAGCCCCGAGCCATGATATTTTCTCAGCAAAGCGGACAGACAGCGCGTAACCTGGTTGACGGCGAAATATCATGGATTGTGCTGGGACGAAGGACTGATTCAATACCACAAGGCTAAAGAGTTGATTATCGAGGCGGTGCGGGACAGAAAGCGAAACTTCGCCCATCGTATAGGGACTCGAGAAACGAGAATGGCTACGGGATTTGCTGCAGGACAATGCGCGAGAGGTTGTTTACATCGAGAGTCTCGACGAGCACTACGAAGACGTGGAATTGTTGAAAAAGATGGACGCTACACATACTTGCGTTGTTATAAACATGTATCGAATTGTGCTTTGCAAAATGTATTCAAGCTGTTCAATTGGTAGCACTGCCATAAAAAATAAACGTATATTATCTATAGATATATCGTTAATATAATATTAATAATATAATGCGTTAATGTATCTATTTTACGGAAAATATATTAATTTAAAAACATTTTTTTTATCTTTTTCTTTCTATCCCATTCCTCTTCGAAGGTACATAAAAATTAAGAAATAATTCTAATCGATAAGTATTGATAAATATTAATAAAATGCATGAAGAGCGCTAGATTACGGGATCATTTACGCGAGCGAGGGAGAGCGCGATCGAAGATGGAGACGCGTGGGAGCGAGAAAAAACGCGAGCGAAGATGGTGATGCGAACGGGCGGGGGAGAAGATGGAGATGAGCGAGACAGAAAAGTCCTATCCCCGCGCCATAATACTGATTCCCCCCTCCCATGATCATAGCGCGGATCCTCCTTGACCGTACATTGACTGACATTGTTTTGCAAAGTTTGCATTTTTTGACACGTATCGCGTGCCGCGTGCCGCGACCTCCGATGACTCATACCCCTCTCGTCCGCGGAATAGTCCCCCGCCCCGCTCCCCCCTCGGAGCTCCCGAGTTAGAACACGCTTCTACTACCTATTTAACTGTATGGTAGAAATAAAAATATATACATATAAAAATATATAATTATTGTTATAAAATATATAAATATATAAATATAAAAATATATAATTATTGATTATGTGTCTGATAATAATAACAGCAAAGTCACGGCTACACAAATAAATGTGAAACAAATAAATGTAAAATGTTTTATTCTAATATTTTAAATACATTTAGAAAATGTAAGTCAAACGTATATAAAACATCATTTGCTACCTGGGTTTCTCTTTTTTGAAGCGAGGTAGGGAGGGACCCTTTGCAAACTGGAAATTCCGTTAGAAGTGATTCATTCTTCTACATTCTTTCTGCACTGACCTGCGTTCGTTTTCTCCCCCTTCTTCCACTGGGGTGTATATTCTATACTAAAAATGTACATGGTACGTTACGTATATTATAGATTTTCACAATATAGTTTATGCTCCCGGTGGAAGAATTTGGAAGAAAACGAATGCAGGCAGAAGGTCTCGTCCATTTGGTTGCTAGCAACAAGTAAAGACCGTAGTAGAGACGTGCAATGCGATATAAAATAGCGAAAATGGAATGTGAGCCTAGTTGTTCGCAACCATTAAATGATAAGGCCACTCCAGGTCCCAGAGAAAAAGGCTAATTTCGGGAATTTTTTTTAAGAATATAACAAAAGCAATAGAAAATTTAGTTTAGGTACTTTATTAAACATATATTTTAGTGTAAGAAAAAATTTTTCTTCTGTTTTTTTCCAAAATGGCGGCTTCAGAATCCAACATTGCAAGGCACCTTTAATGCGAGGCCTCAAACGAGCGAAACGATTACTCCCTCAAATTTCAACCTAGAATAAAAAAACCAATGATTTCTTACAAGGAGACATTATGACGTGGTACCAATCGATTTCAATGAAACTCATTATCGATAGGTATTCACGTCAAACATTAAAGGCTAGAAGGATAGGACGCGCCTCTCAAGCATTCGCGAGAAAATCAAGATTGAAAAATCACGACTTCTATATAAACTAGTGCAATAGGCCATTTTATTTTATCGAAGCGTCCGTAGCGCTGCGGCAGAGCGCCAGACTCGTAACTTGAGGTGATGTTGGTTGCGGTTCGAATCTCGACGAATAATTTTTTTCAATATAATTTTTTTTAAATATAATTTTAAATATAATTTCTTAAAATAATATATAATTACACAAAATAAATGTGTATTTCGTATATTTTATTTATTGTTATTGTACAAAAAAAATTATTTTTCTTTGCCTAGAAAATTTGAATAGTTATATAGTAGAAATATAAATATATAAATTATTGATTATGTGTTTGACAATATAATAATAACAGCAAAGCCAGGGCTACACAAATAAATGACATTTTATTTATTTATTCATATATAGAATTAGTACAATTACAATTTAATGGGATTAATAGATTAGGAAGTAGAACAGTACATGGAAGTAGATGGAAGTATATGGATAATACTTATCGTAGAAACAAACGAAATAATAATTTGTAAGATATCTTGCGCATCGTATAAAAGTCGTTGTTTGTCATAATCAATTGTCATAATCAATAATTTATATATTTCTATTTCTATCATACAACTATTCAAATTTTCTAGGCAAAGAAAAATAAATTTTTTGTACAATAACAATAAATAAAATATACGTAATACACATTTATTTTGTGTAATTATATATTATTTAAAAAAGTTGTATTTAAAAAAAAATTAAAAAAATTATTCGTCGAGATTCGAACCTGCAACCAACACCACCTCAACAAGTTACGAGTCTGGCGCGCTGCCGCAGCGCTACGGACGCTTCGATAAAATGGCCTATTGCACTAGCTTATATAGGAGTCGACATTTCAACCTTGATTTTCTCGCGAATGCTTGAGAGGCGCGTCCTATCCTTTTAGCCTTTAATGTTTGACGTGAATACCTATCGATGAGTTTCATTGAAATCGATTGGTATCACGTCATAGTGTCTCCTTGTTAGTAATACATGCTAAGAACTAGTGGACAGCATAGGGAAATTTAAAAATACTGTTTTTTCGCAAAATGGTACACATTTGAAAAAAAAGTTCATTTTTCGCCCAAAAATTTCATGAAAAATTGTTTATAAAAAAAGTTTATAACTTATCGCAAAATCCCTACGCTGTCCACTAGATAATGACTGAAAAGTCACCCACCAAATTTTAAGAAAATCGATAAAGATTTGTAGGAGCTATCGTTTCGCCCGATTTGGAAAATACAGTTTTGAGTAAATTGCGTTTAAAGTTTTGAGTAACATTCTATAGAAAATTTCATTATACCTTTAATCTGCAATGCCTGCACCATACAATTGGCCTTCCATATTGATATTCTTTTCTCTTCTTCATCCTTCCTGATTGATTTTATTTTGAGAACAGGTAAGGAAATTACAAAGAACTAAACTCAAGCGCGCTATATCGATCCAAAAGCGCTTGGAGCGCACAGCAAGGTGCCTTGGCAAAACCTTTGAAAACGACCTTTTTGAGATTTCTCCGGACTATGAAACATTTTTTTTCTTATTCTTAAGACTTTGAGGTAATATATTAACAAAAAAAAAAAGAAAATCGATTTTTGAAAATCCTGGAGTGGCCTTACCCCTTAATATCATCAGAAGATGATATTAATTCACTTCATAGTGAAGAAGCAAAAGTACGATTGAAGGATGCAATTGTACATATGGAACAATTGCTCCTTGAAAATGATCTCATTACACGAGGAATCGTCTGGTTCTGTTTCTAATGAGGTCAGACAAATGGGCGAAAATTTGTACGAGTCCGTAGTGGAAATATTGGGCGATAAGATTTTTGTCGAAAGGGAGGAATTAATTACGGAACATTCTGACAATGAGAGTGGTGAGTTTTACGAAGAAGAAGGCGATACTGACCAATATGAATTTTTGGAAAAAGAGAAGAAATCAATGCACTACAGTCCTCTGGATTACAAAATCAAAGTTGTCAATGGTGCCAAGTTGGCCAGGTTGCATCCAAAGTGGAGTCTGGCAAATTTACAGAAAAAAGGATGTTCACGTTTAAAAAGTATGAAACATTTGGGACGATCGGAAGAAGACATTAAACGTGGAGGAACAATCGTCGATAAATGCACCGTCATTGACTCCTGGACATATGATCGCTTTCTGGAAGCCAGAAGTAATTATCAGCAAGTTACAACCAGGCATTTGCAACAATGGGCATTGAGTGCTGCAAGTCAGTTCCATGACTTTTCTTTTAAGGCGTCTAATGCGTGGATCATAAAATTTAAAAAGCAGCATAGAATTAGACAACGCAAAATTACGAAATACGTCTCTGAAACTGCCACAGTTGAGGAAATATTGGCTGCAGCAGATATCTTCCGGAAACAGGCAATCTTATTAATGCTTAATTTTCGTAAGGATTTTATCATCAATACAGATCAGACAGATAAAAAATTTTTTTCTAAAATGACATAAGATACATTGTAACTATAATTGGTAATGTATTTAATTGTGTATAACAATATGATTGTATATNTTACAGGATGTCAATATCAATCAACATACGATCGAACTTTGACTACGCGAGGGCAGAAAGCAGTTTTCGTACAACGGCGAAGTATCAATAAAATCAGCCATTCATACACAGCCTATATGCAATTACTATGTCTGGGAAATTAATTTCGCTTGTATTTATATGTTTACAAGAAGCGACAGGCGAGTTCGGTCCTAAAGTAAGACNAGCTGTCGAGGAATTTCTTAAAATTTATACAAATTGTGTAGTAACATCCTCAAAGTCAGGAAAACTCACGACACAGTTATATATAAAATTTTTAAAAGAAGTATTACTACCATAAGTAAGACAGGAAAAATTCCTTTTATTAGTAGATTTGTGGGACGGACAAACAAATCCTGGATTGTACGACGAAATTTTTCTGGACGAAAATAATGTAGGGACATATAGTATTAAAGTTATTCCTCCAAAGTGCACACCGTTATACCAACCGTGCGACGTTTATTTCTACAGACAAGTAAAGAATTTAATTAAGCGTCTACAGAATTGTCCATTTTTATTAGAGCAAAAACGAGAAATATTATCTCGTGAAGATTGTATTAAAATTCACTCTACTTGTACATCACCAACTGTCCGTTCTAATTTTTCATAATATGTTGCGATATGCGTGGTTTGCATCAAAATTAACAAATAAGAAAGAAGTATTTATAAATGTAAATGAAGTATGTTTTTCGCTTGACATTTTAAAACAACCATGTAACTGTAAAAACGCGATTTTTATACGATGCGCAAGATGTCTTACAAATTATTGTTTCCTTTGTTTCTACGATAAGTATCATTCTGCAACATGTACTGTTCCATCTACTTCCTAATCTATTAATCCCATCAAATTGTAATTGTACTAATTCTATTTATAAATAAATAAATAAACTGTCATTTATTTGTGTAGCCATGACTTCGCTGTTATTATTGTCAGACACGTAATCAATAATTTATATATTTTTATTTCTACCATACAGTTATTAAATTTTTCTAGGCAGAAATAAATTTTTTGTACAATAAAAACAAATAAAACATAATACACATTTATTTTATGTAATTATATACTATTTAAAAAAGTTGTATTAAAAAAGAATTGAAAAACAAAAATTATTCGTCGAGATTCGAACCACCCAACTTAACCGCAAAAAGGTACGAGTTTCGCGCGCTGTCACAACGCTACGGACGCTTCGACAAAATGGTCGCTTGCACTAGCTTATATAGGAGTAGAGATTTTTCAATCTCGATTTTTTCGCGAATGCTTGAGAGGGGTCCTATCCTTTTACCCTACAATGTTTGACGTGAATACCTATCGATACAATGAGTTTCATTGAAATCGATTGGTACCACGTCGTAGTGTTTCCTTGTTAGATCTATGGCGTGGTGGTCACTAGTAGTCCATTCCGGTATGTTCCAGCTACTCACATGTCGATTAATTTTAGGAGATGCCAGGGTGACATCGATGTAAGACGATCCTTTTATCGTTTTGAATGTTGGCCCTTGACTTATGTTATTATTTAGTACGTTCATGTTGAACGTTCGGATAAGATCTTCAAATTTGCCACCTCGCTCATTTGTTTCATTAGGGCTCCACATTGTTGAGCACGCATTGACATCTACCGCTACTATTATTTTCCCTTTTAGCGAGTGGAGTACCATCTCAAGATGGTTAAGATGCACCTCTATTTTGTCTTTGTACTGAAAGTAGCAGGAAATTACATGGAATGTGAAGCCAAGGCCTTGAATCTCGGCACAGACGCAGTGTGTTGTGCTAGTTTATTTCTACATTTTTCATAATATGTTGCGATATGCGTGGTTTGCATCAAAATTAACAAATGAGAGAGAAGTATTTATAAATGTAAATGAAGTATGTTTTTCGCTTCACATTTTAAAACAACCATGTAACTGTAAAAACGTGATTTTTATACGATGCGCAAGATGTCTTACAAATTATTGTTTCGTTTGTTTCTACGATAAGTATCATCCTGCAACATGTAAGTTGCGAGATGAATAGTATTTGGAACTGGGGATTACTAATCGCTACTAGCGCTTGCGGGCGTTGCGAGCGCACCGCGGCTATCTTCATTCCAATTCCCATTTTATAAAAGGTGTAACATGTGCCTTGTTTCCTGACGTATGGCTCCTGCAGTAACAGGACCTCGAGTTGCTTTTTGGCAACGAGCTGACGTACTTCTCCTGTGATCACGGTCAAGCGTCTCATGTTCAATTGTATTGCAGTATTCGGACTTCCAATTTTGCGTTATTACTACTTTCATTATTTCTCCTTATATTGCGCGTAAGTTCATTATAAATTTGAATTTGATTATTAGTACTCATATGTTTGATATTTTGTGGAAGGGAGGTCGAATGACATAGAACCATCTTTACGCCATTAAGCTTATTTACGCCGGGTGGTCAGCAGGTACTCTGGGTTGTCGCTCGCGACCACGGAAGTTAACATCCCCGTGGCCTTTCAGGACCTCAGCACGACTACTTTGACCTTTTGACGAGCGCCATTTTAAGGAAACGCTTATCTGACCAACTTGTGGTGATATTTGGATCTTAAGCCTTGATAAACCTAGATAAACCTAGTTAAACATATTATTAGTAATCAGGTTATTACAGGATCTAATTCCGCGCTTGCGGAGGCTCCCATCTCTCCAATTGGAGTGCGGAGCCCACACACATAGGGTGCAGGAACCGATCCTCTTGCACATCAGATGTGCCCGCCACATAAGAGCCATTTGGTCGTAGACAACGACTTTATTTACCGATATTAATCAGCATAATCTGCAGTCTTATTTTATTACACAGCATATCTCACAGGTTATGGGCCCAGGCAAGTTGCGTGAAGCCAATAATAGAAAGCGCAAGCAATAAAGACTTCGATATTTCATAAGATTGCATGCTGTATGCATAATACGCGACACACGCGTAACTGTGATAGCATATTGAGACGACGTTCGTCCTTGTTCAAGCAACGACACAAGCCAGCCTTTTGGAGATTAGATTAACGGAAATCAGAGAGAGAAAAGTTTGAGAAGGTGCGTCGTCTCTTTTCTGCCATTGTTCAATAGTAAAGAACTCATCTCAAGATGACTGAGAATAACTCAAATAATCGCGGCGACTTTACTAAATACGGTTTTCGCCTATTAAATTCAATGAATTATAATCATTGGCGGCGAGAAAATGTATTTTCTTCTCTGCAAGGAAAACTTATCGGATGTTGTCGAGAAAGCAGCACCGGCAGAGACGACTAAGAGCTGGAAAACACGTAATCACCAGGCTGTGTCGATAATAGGCTTCGGAATTGAGGATGCTCAGCTTAAACATATCGTCGGACTAACCACTACGTACGAGATATGGAACACATTCGAGAAGATATTCTACGGTAAATGTAAGTTCAAGACATCATCTTCATAGAAAATTTCCATAGTCGAAATGGACGTCTGGAACAATAACTAATAGTAGAATACATTGACCACATGCAAGATTTCATTTTTCGGATTCAACGCGCCGGAGGTAAAGTTCGAGATGAAGAATTTGTTTGTCATCTCATCGGATCGATGTCAGAGTCATAGGAAATTTTTATATTGGGTTTAGAATCAAGTCCACCCGATTTATTGACGCTCGACTACGTAATACAAAAACTAAAGTCAGAATGACGTCAAGATCGACAAGAAGCCGTGCAGACAACAGTGACGGAGGTAGCTATAACAGTTAGTAAGCCTAATAAACAAGCAGCAAACAAAAATAATAAACGGACGCCTGATAATAATCGTAAATAGGAGACGCGCACCTGTTATAATTGCAGCAAACGAGGACATTTGGCAAATAAATGTCGAGCACCGAAGGAGAAAGCAGAGTCTGTTTTTCATGCAGTTGTTCGCAACGAAGGATCGCTTTGAGTCGAAACAAAATCATCAAGGACCGATGCCAATGATATGTATGGTGTCTGGACTCGGGAGCGACAAAGCACATGACGAATAATCGCAGTTTCTACACTTCCTTCAAGAAACTGAATAATGTGATGTCCAATGCTGATGGACACCATGCTAAAGTTGCTGGAATCGGTTTCGGCATAATCAGTCATCGTCTAAAATCTGGAGAAACAAGAATATTACAATTAAACGACGTACTCTATGTACCTACGTTAGTGGAAAATTTAATGTCAGTCTCACGCGCATTGAAGAGTAATTTGGCAGTATATTTTGAGGATGATTTTGCCATCGTTAAGAAAGAAGATGAAGATACGCAAGTATTAATTGAAGTGCATTTGGATGCAGAAGGTCTTTTCAAATTTCGAGCTCTATCTAAGCAGGATACGGCACACATAGTTAAAACTTCCTGTTCACTTCGTCAATGGCATCGCCGTTTTGGACATCGAGATCCTGCTACTATTCGAAAACTCGCTAGTAAGAAGCTTGTTATCGGTCTTGAAATTCAACTAAACAACGATTGTGATGAAATTTGTAAATGTTGCATCAAGGGAAAACTTGCTACCAAGTCCTTTCCGCGTAGTGAATCTACTACAGAAAAATCACTGGAAATCATACATAGTGATCTATGCGGTCCTCTTCCAATAACGTCTGCTGGAGATATATCGATATATTTTAACGCTCATCGATGATTATTCTCGTTACACAGTAGTCAAGCTTTTAAAACGAAAAGATGAAGTCACTGGTGCAGTAAAGGACTATTTTAATTGCATGAAGACGTACTTCGAACGTGACATTAAAGTTTTACGTACAGATAATGGACGAGAATACGTAAATAGAGAACTTCAAGATTTTCTGAAAGAACGAGACATCAAGCATCAATTTACTGTTGCCTATACACCGCAACAGAATGGCGTTGCGGAACGTAAAAACAGAAGCTTAGTGGAAATGGCCCGATGTCTATTAATCGAAGCAAAAATGAATAAGAAATATTGGAGCGAAGCTGTTTTGTGGGCTACTTATCTCCAAAATAGGCTGCCGACGGCCTGCATTGATAAAACTCCCTACGAGTTGTTTAAAGGAAAGAAGCCAGACGTTAGCCACCTTCGAGTTTTTGGAGCTTAAGTTTATAGTCTCGTGCCACGTGAACATCGTCATAAATTGAATAATAAAATCATTGAAGGAATATTAATAGGCTACGGAGACAATGTAAAAGGATACCGTATTCTTGATCCAAAGACTGATAAAGTTTGGTACAGTCACACCGTTAAAATTATGGAGGATCTAGTTGAAAAACAGATCAAGGAGCCAGAGGGAGTCTGGTTGCACGAGGTTTCTCACAGAAATTTGGCGAGGATTACGATGAAACATACGCACCAGTTGTTAGGTACGACACCATCCGAATATTATTGGCAATATACGCTATGAAGAAGTTATGACGTACGAAGCAGTCCGCCGATTACGCCGATAATCAGTGGAGGCTCGTCAGAATTGCCCAAAATCGAGATGGGACGAAAGTGTCGCACAATTCAAAATTACACGGTAAAAATTACGGGGCGCCAGGTTGGAGTTCTCGCACCACGATACAACAAAATTACGATATTCACGAAACGCGATACTTTACATTAAGCGACACTCCCGCTAGCTCGCGGAGACGGTGGTTCGCGGAAAGGACGGACGGCTAGGAGAGGCAGCGATTCACTGAATAGGCATTAGTTATTAACAAGAAAAGAAACATATATTTGATCATGAATCCGGCAACGGAGTTCTATACATCGCGCGGGAGCAACTCCCGCCAAAACGAAGACAGTCAGAGTACTCATCGCACGCGACATTCGAAAGATTACGAGAGCTTACTAATTTACCCGTGCGATAACGTAAGAAAACGTAATGCCCGAAATCTTAACGGACTTCGAATACCGAACAGAAACGGATTCAGCGAAACGTTAAAATAAAATCTAGAAGGCGATTTCACCACCTCGCAATTTCACCATTTATAATTACAAAACTCGATATCGTAATACTAAGACGCTTCCAATACAACTCCGAATTATCGAGAAACTAATAACGCTGACTATAAAGAATTATCGGAAGCTACGACTGTCGACGGCCTCGGAGGCGATCTCTCTCTCGCAAACGAAATTCATACGGCATGAAGAGCTTACACTTAGCGCGACTGAGTCTAATGACCGCGGCCACGAGCTAATACGATTTGATCTAACATTCGGGAACCGGCGGCTCCTCCAGGGTAAAGCACGCGGGCGGAAATTCGCCGCCCGGATCGCGAAAGAGCCACGTGGCCGCCACGAGGTGACCGGCCAACGGAAAAGAAACGAAACGGCACGCGAAACTCCTGGAGGAACCGCCGAACTCACGCATTAACCGATGCCAGGATGGAGGCCTTACAGAAAGAGGTCGTCGCAGTCTGCCTCTGGCCCTCGAAAATCCGTCGGGCTCGTCGCTTTCGGCTAGTCGGGATCGGAATCGTCCGCACACCCTCGCGCTTAACTGGCTCGCCGAACAGTAATTTCGGAGCCCGGCCGCGATCCCGCTGAGCCCTCCTGCGGCGGTGCTAACGCACCCCGCGAGCGATACNGCAACTCATTGCCGATACTCGGCGGCGTTATCGATCGGTGATCTACCGCCCGTTTCCTCCCTGGGCGACGGCTTCCGCCCTCTGTGCTGCTCGGGTCTTCGGCTCACGGCGCTCACCCTCGGCGCAATCCCTCCGGGCTGGCCAGGCCCGGGAACCTTGCCCGTTATGAGCGCGGGGAGGTTTTACGTGCTCCTTCCTGCAGGGCACGCTCTTCTGCTGCTGTGGTCGCGGCCGAGAGGCCTCTCGGACCGCGACTCACTCAATCCTCCTCGTTGTCGGAACGCCGTGCCGGTTCTCCTTATGCTCCGGAGGGACTCAAGCGGAGATCGACGTCCACCGGGCTTCCCGATAGCTCCGTTGTCTAGCCGCTCCTGGATCCTTCTCGTTTCCCTCGCTGCGACTCCTTTGACCTCTCACCCGGCTCTCTACACTATCCAAACCGCGCTCCGCAAGATTTTCGCCGACTCGTAGTATTAGGCATGAAAATAAAACAGATAGAATAAGTAAATAACGAAAGAGAAAATTTCGCGAACACATTTCGGACGTGACAAACGGCACGGTGGAGGCGCCGGAACGGGGAGATCGCCTCGCTCGCAGCGCGAGGGCGCGATCCCATAATTTTTCCCCCTCGATCGGGCCTATGCCCTTGTGACGGACCTTGTCACGTCACAAAGTATATTCGACAACTCGACGTGCAGAGTGCTTATCTTTGTAACGATGCCCTTCTGGCACATTACTAGTCGACCGGATATCTGTCAGGCAGGGTCGAAGAGGCCCGCGGGGTCTCAATCCTTTAACACTCCGTTCGACTAGGCTAGGCCTCCCGGCAAGCGAGACTTGACCGCCGAATGCGGCCGAACGGCGACGGAGACAACCGAAGCCTCGCCGCGGGGATTGCCCCACGCGCGCCTCCGTCGATGACGTTTGCGCCTCACTCGTTGTCTACCTCCCACTACCCGAAAAGAGAGTATAAAAGGCCCTCACACCAGAGCCATTCCACCAGTTCCGTAGCATCGTGGACACAAGGCTTTAGGCAGACCAATCACAGCTATTCCATTTTTTTGAAAAATAGTTGATTTGATCCTCATTGAACAATGGAACGAAATCAAGTCTGATATTAATATGGGGGACAATTTAAGAATAAAGTTAAAACCAGGAATATGGACAAACGAATTTGCTTCATAAATTGTAGTAGTTAAAATCTGTTTTGTTTTCTTCATTTGCCGTCTCCTCTCGTCTTCATTTTAGAATAGAATAGTATTGATATAATATTGGTGTACGAAAAAAAATAGAATTAGCAAATATAAACTAACTTTATAATATATAGGGTGTCCCATTTTAACTTGGACAGTAAAATATCTCGAAAACAGCCTAGCAGACAAAAATGTTTCAGACAAAAGTTGTATGNTTTCGAGGGGGACATAAGATGGTNTCATTGCTTTGACCTTGGATAATTATTTGAAAGTCATGTGAAGATCACCTTCGATTCTTTAAACGGAACTCTATACTTTTTATTACATATTCTTGTAGCTTATCTC
>JAJVSH010000408.1:13831-29139 GCA_021460005.1 Tetramorium alpestre | reverse complement strand
TGGCGCGGGGGATCTAACGGAGCCCGAGGGGAAAGAAAAGTAATTTTTGTTTGTTCATGTTTACAGTGTTTACGCGTTTCGATTGTTTTTCAGTTGCCCGAGAAGGAAGGAAGGAGAGAGAGTTCCAGAAGCTACGAGCGAGGAACGACTCCAACTTCTGCCAGAGGCTGACTTCTCTTCGGAGGTGGACTTTTCCACCGAGAGGCCTTTTCTTTTTTCCTCTTTCAGGGAAGACCATTTTTTTTTTTAGGAAGACCGCCTTTCCCGAGGTTTTCGATCCGTGGTTTTCCGCAGGACTGTGGGCGAATGCCAAGGCGAAGGCTTGGGGAGTCCTTTTGGACATAGGGTCCACGGAAGCTACATCTTTCCCCCCCTTGCCTGAAAAAGAAGAAAGAAGGCCGCAAGTCCAGAAGAGCCAAGTGCTCAAGGCTCAAGACGGAAGAGGAGCACGGGCGGCGGATCGGTCAGAGATTCGCCTGACGAAGATGCAGCCCGGTAACCCGAGAGCTTCGCTTCGGGGAGGGCAGGAAAGCATCGAGGGATTGAGGTCCCGGAAGAATAGCTGCAAACTGCCTCNTTGATTGTCGGGACGACAATCTGGAAGAGGGAGGGCAGTGTTGCGTGCTGCGGCCGCCCGGTATACTCCCCGGCCGCGCGAGTCAGCTGACGAGTCGATCGGCGGAATCGATCGACCGGCCGTGAAGTCAACAGAGATTGACTTGAAGTGATGGGAGCAACGGTTGCTAGGGAGCTTGTTGTCAAATAAGTCTCCCGTCAGATTTTCGCTAGCCTCCTCTCGCGGAGGACGCGTTTGATTCTGTATCGCGACTTAATTAATAAAGTTGGGGTTTCCTTGTAAACGGTCTCCCCTTTATTTACGTGCGCGAGCCGCGTGTGCTTGTGTGATTGTGAGAGTGTCGCCGTGCACGTAAGCGCGAGTCTCAGCGTCGACGAGGATCGTCGACAGAGGCGCAACATTTCACGGCCGGTCGATCGATTCCGCCGATCGACTCGTCAGCTGACTCGCGCGGCCGGGGGGTATACCGGGCGGCCGCAGCACGCAACACTATGTAACGGTACGCCCCAAAACTGTATCGTTTTCGACGAATATCAGTCGGGAGCCGCCAGATCGAGGTTCAGTTGAAAATAAAGGCGCAATGCGCCCCTTTATATTTTAAACTTTAAACATCTCCGAGGAATCGGCTCGGAGATCTTACGCCACATGGCTAAGTCCGAGGCAGACCGTTCCGGCGAGCCCCGGGGATTGCCGAAAGCGGCACGGCACCGAGGCCCCGTTTGCTCCATTGTACCGTATCGAAACCTCGTGCGCCTGCTTTGTCGGCTAATTATCCTGCCGCGCAAAACAATTAGGCTCGGACCGGAATAAATAGCCAATTCCGGAGAAATAAGATACATTTTAGTTCCGTAGCGCAAAATAGAATTCTCTGCCGCTGCCGATTTTCTCCAACCGCTCAGCCGAATCACACGAGCGAACGCAAGACGCTGGAGGTGAGAGCGTACTCCGCCCCCGCCGCGATAATTCCCGGCCGTCTTCGCTTAGACTCACGCTCCGACTTCCAACATATCATCAAGTTCTTGTGCGAGAGTTCTCCACCCTTTTCGGCTGACGAAAGCAAGCAGTAGGACAACTAAGTTTTAATGAATATTATTTGCATTTGTATTAATTGACTATCATTAAATAAACGATAATGTCCAAAAATCAAGATGTCTATTTATTTACGAGTTGTCTCTGTATATCCATCCAATATTTTGCCGAACCGTATTAGAAAGGTAGTGAGAGTGTTCTCTGCCTTCCCCGAGTATTTTTGGGCTCCGCATCCCGTCTGAGGTTATCAGTGTTTAGCGAACTCGCGTCCTGAAATCCGCATACACCCAAAAAAAGTATTTTACGTTCAAAGTGATTTTTCTTGTAATTTCATATTCTAAGCTTACTATTTTACAGCAAACATATTCGAGTGGCGTGCACTTGGACACAGTTCAAATAGATATAGTGCTAAACGACACGGGATATTGGACACGATATTTTGAACACTGTTCAATTAGACACCGTCCTAAACTGCACCGTTCAGTTGCACACAGAAAGAAGTACACCATTCAAAACGACACCGTTCAGTTGTACACAGAAAGATGCGCACCGTTCAGTTGCACACAGAAAGATGCACATCGTTCTGTTGTACACAAAAGATGCACACTGTTTAGTTGCACACAAAAAGATGCACACTGTTCAATTGGACACGAAAACACATGTAATATTTGTGCCCATCTTTCTGTGTACAACTGAACAGTGTGCTTCTTTCTGTGTGCAACTGAACGGTGCGGTTTAGAACGGTGTCTAATTGAACGGTGTCCAATTGAACGTGGGCAAAATATCGTGTCCAATATCCCGTGTTATTTAGCATTGTGTCTATTTGAACAGTGTCCAAGTGCACCGGTCCCAACATATTCCTCTTTCAATAAAGTGAAAAATATTTTTTCTTTCTTAATTACTCTTGTTTATACTAGTTTTCTCTTTTTATTTTAGAGAAATTTTGAGGTCAATATAAGAGTAAAATCCTTTAATATTTAGAGGATTCCACGTATATAAAAATTATTTTTTGGGGGGAGGGGTTTAACCGACTTGCGTCATTAATACGGCGCCTTAGAAGAAGTACGATCCGTCGCAAGAATTCACGTAACGGGGGCTAAACATCTCCCATCAACAAATTCGATTCGGAACCGATAATCCGCGACGCCTACTATCTTCTTATATCCCATGGTATTGTCCTACACAATTTCGAAAGCGCTACGTGCAAGCTCCGCCCTGCGTAACGAATAAGTCCGACGATCACGCGCTCGCCTTATATCGCAACGCGCATCCGCACGCGCAAATAGAACAATTCTAATCAACAGTGCGGCAAACCGATATTAAACAGCGTTTAAGCAGATATCCTGCAACAACGATCTAACATTGTGATGTAATACGCTACTATAATCACGTGATAAGAACCCCGATAGTAACTACCGCATTCGTCAACCAAATCCGGTCGAATTAATTGATCGCATTTTTATCTTAGCTTATTGTGTTATTTTGTTTTTTTGTGTAAATATTCATTCTTATTTTTTTGTTTATTGTAATAAAATTATTTTATTAAGTTGAATGAGCGTGTTCTAACTTCACTCTGCCCTGAACTTTGACACCGACAAGCTACTCCGCGCCAAGTTCGAAAAGACAGGTCGTTTTAAATATAATTATTGCTATTTTAATTTCAAAAATTGATTTTTAAAAAATCTAATTTAATAAAACTAGCTTGCAGTTAATTCAGACAATTTTATTTTAAAACCTGTTTTCGAAGATTCTTTATATTATATTTGAATATCTCTAAATATTTACATATTTTAAAAGTTGATTAATTATTATAGATACGATATAGAGTTTCTCATATATTTAAAAATATATTTTACACAGGTATTCGGCACTATACTGATGTATTTGGTCCTAATTATGTCTATTCATTGAATCTGAAGATAATAACATATATGTCGAAGAAAATTGAGAATGTATGTGCAAAAAAATCTCTGCTTGTTCGATTTTAATTGCAGTAGGACTTTAACAGCATAGTAAAATACAATTAAAACGCTAGACAGGTTTTCTTATTTTATATACCATATAAATAATCTGAATATTTATATAACAAAATAAAAATAGTTATTTAATTGCTGTATTTTGACTATAATTTATANGATGTAAACCACATATATTTATATAATTGTTTTAATAATGCAAATATAAGTGATTCAATTTTGCATTCTGATCATAATTGTATGCATTTACGTAATAACGTTATTGTTGTACATACACTAAAATGAAAGTTTTGTATAATAAATTGTATTTTCAAATATTATCACAACAAATAAAATTTAAAATCGAGATATCATACATTATAGTAAGAAACTACGTTCATATTAATATTTTGATTTTATGTATATTTAAAATGTATATTTATGTGTATAATTATATTTATATGCTTATAAATATAATCTCGATTCCTTTAGTTTAAAAAGTTCAATAAAAATAACAAAATTTAAATAAACTNGTTTTATTAACCCAAATATATGAATTTGACTAACGTTGGTTGATTANTATATGAACTTGTGCCTTCGCATAAGTGGACACGTACTTTCTTTTCCTAGCTTATGTTGATCTTTATTTTAACCCTCCGTCAGCAACTATGGGTCATTTATGNCCCAANTGATTTGTTAATTGTATTTGAAATTTTTAAGTAACTAATAGATGACGTGCTCCGGTATCTTCTCCTAAAAAAACATATCGNTATTGAGATTATATACTCTTAAGGGCGTCAATGTGTAATTGTTTGTTCCGCGATTAGAACAATTTAAAATTGCGNTGGGTCTTTAATGACTCAAGGTTGCAGACCAAGTATTTCCTAGAAATTAAAATTTTTTTTCGTATTTTACAGTAATTCTTGACGCTAATTTCATAAATAAATAAAGATTTTCTTATTAATTAATCATACGCATTGTTGTATCTCAGAAGTTACCGCAGTGCAAGCTTGCATTTTCGACCATATAGCAACAATCACGCCATGGACTAGCGGAAATGCAAAATTGTTGAAACGTCGAACTTAATCCGCGAANATCGTGCGCAATTGACACNTTGATNATATATGATCCGATTCAGAATTATCNTCCCACNAAAATTCACGCATTATAAAAGCNTTTGCCTAATCGCGAAAAGGAGAGATCTAGACCGAACATTATAGCCGAAGTTATTACTGCGTCACTCGCGACANGGAATTATCTTCNATCACAAACGCGTTTCTTTCAAGAAGAATTGTAACGATCTTCGAAAATATATAGTNTTATCAAGCCAACTAGTTGTTTGCTGGGAAAACGTGAAGATTTTCTTTCTGCATCNTTGAGTTCCAACTCTCTAGGCGAAACAAAATTCCAAAATTTCTTTGTTGCGTCGAGAGNCACAACAAAATTGGTGGTAGCGGTGAGATCTACCGAAGCTGACATANCCAAGGCCCAGAATTGCCAAAGGCATATAGAAAGGATTTCTGGAAAGANCTAACGATATCGCNAAGAGAACAGCAGAGAAAACCTGCGAAACTGCNCAGTGGTAACAAGCAGGAAGACACACCTTCTTTTCCGCTCTCTTAACCGAGAGAAGAAGGTGAACATTGTTGAAGATGAACACATACTGATATCACATTACAATGAGGCTCGATATCCAGCAGCAAGTGCTATCATANATATGTTCTTACTGAGCATATAAAGAATGTGCATATGTCAAAAGAGTTACATATGTACATTATTGTAGATTGTTTGTGATTTTTGCAAAAAACAAGTGTTTTAAGAATTTTTCTTTATTTATTCTTTATACAGGAAATGAAATAAATTACTTTTTTCAACTTTTAAATTTTTGTAAAAAAAAATAAGTATTCCACATTACCACCTACAAGTATTCCACTTTATCAACCCATTTTTCCAAATCAAGAAATTTGCACAGATTAAGATTTTGTCATTTTGTTTTTCTTTTTATAGAAAAATGTATAACGCTATGTCTAATGTATAACCAATACTATACTCTGAATGAATATAAAATATCCTACCGAAAATCATTCAAATACATTTTTTATAGGTTTAAAACAAAATGGTATTCCACATTCCCTGACTTTACTCTACCAAATTGTTCTTGATATTACGAAGTCGTTTAGAAGATATTTCATACATGTATTTCTTCAGAAATTACAAAGCAATGTGTTTCAATATTGAAACATCCATTCTTCATCATACCATTTTAATACAACTGTCTGATCTGATAATTAGAATTAGTTTTCTAAGTCAGAAGGTCTAGCTATCAATCACATCCATAAAGTTTTTGCTCTTGTTCTATGGAAAGCTTGTTCCAATGGAACAATACAACTACGCACAATTATCCATTTCATCTGCCATTTAATAAAAATAATGATTTAATGCACACATACAACGCATTTTTGTCACATAGCTCTTTCAGTAAATTACACAAATATAATAGTGTAAGGATATCAGCACGTTGAAATTTTTTATAATAATTATTAATTATTATTAAAGACACACTTATTCAAATGACATTCTTTACATTATTAGTTGCATGGATTAAGCAATGCATATACATTTCGTAATTTTTCAAGCTAAAAGGTNCAATCAATGACAACAGAATTATATCAAAAGTTATAACTGTTTAAGGTCATGACATGTGTATCCCTCTTATTTCAATAATAATTATAACAATTTTGTCACAACATTTAAAACCTGATCATCACCTATTTCTTTTTGGCAATATTTTTTTACAGTTGATTTCTCTTGTATATAAATTAAAAATTTGTTTTCATTTTTATTTAAATTAATTTCAAATTACATTTNATTTAAAATTTTTGGTTGAGAACTGATGGTTGAAATAATGTCAAATAAACGTCGCTGGACATCTATTCGCTNATCTTTTCAATATCATTTATTATCGTTTATTGTCTCCTTACACTTGAGTGCGGAATTGCCGTTCGGCAGATCTTTGCAGCACAGCACATCTGTGGAGGGGTAGACGCACACGTGCTATGCTGCAAACGTCTGCCGAACGGCACCTCTGCACTATAGCAAATCACAGACTCGATCCGCTCGAGAAGAAGACAAGTGAAGCNTAGAAGTCGATTGTGTTTATTTCTAAAAACTGCGTTTGTTCAATGGTTGGTGTCGAGCACATTTGTTATACTTTCGTTTCCTTCGGTGTAATTATCGAGTTTTATATCGTGTATTCATTNTAAGTATGAGCATATATGTGGAGAATAATGTCTCGTATGTACTATCACGTAAAAAAACATCGCGAGCTGAGAAAACAAAATAAAAGTGGAAATGCGTGTAAGAGAAATCATTCAAGAATTATTAGTAGTAATGAAATAAACAGCAATAATATTAATATTAGTGATAAAGAAAACAGTAATAATATTACTAATAGTAATGAAGTAAGCACTAATAATGCGAATAATATTGTTATTGAACAAGAAATAAATGATGATCAGTTCTCAAATACTAATGAATTTGCGTCAGTTGAGAATTCACTTGAATCTGAAGGTGAAATTAACGATATTCGGATGAAAATTCGGCAGTGGACATTAAAATATTTAGATACATTGAGATTAAATGTAGTGACCGATTTATTATTATTACTAAGGGAAGAGGGACACATGTCATTATCTCGTACAGCTCAAAGTTTATTAGGTACGAGGCATCATCGGGTTTTACAGGTAATGACTAGTAATCGAGAAACTGAAGGTGCATACGTGTACTTAGGTTTAAAAAATGGGTATGAGAGAATAATTTCGCCTGACGTATATTGCGAAAGTGAAATCCCCATATTTATTCATATTGATGGTCAAATATGTAACAAATTTATAACAATTCACAAATTCAAATATGGCCAATAACTATAAAAATTTGTCATTCGAAATATATTTGTAAGCCTTTCGTCGCAGGCATTTATTGCGGAGATTCAAAGCCTCAAAGTAGTACAGACTATCTTTACGATTTCATAGAAGAACTGAAAAACTTANTAAATAATGATATNAAAATACATGGAANAAAATATTTATTAAAAATTTGTGNTATCATTGNAGATGNTCCTGCAAGAGCATTTATAAAATGTTGCAAACNGCATAATTCTTTTTTTGCATGTGAANGATATACAACGAAAGGTATATCTNTAGGAAGCAGACATGCCATTAAAAGAGTCTATCCTGATATGAATTGTACGAAGCGAAGTAGAGAATCTTTTTTAAATCGAGAACAACCAGAACATCATAAAAATAATATGGAATCACCATTACTACAATTGCCAAATTTTGATGTGATTAATTCTGTTGTCATTGATTCCATGCACCTCTTATATCTTGGCGTGATTAAAATTTAGATATTATTAGAAAAATGGATAGGAAAGAAAAATATTGCAAAACTAAAAAGACGTCAAATATGCCATTTGAAAGTTTTATGTAATGTTTTATTTAATGTATTCCATCACTTCAGATATACCTTGCGAATTTCAGCGAAAAAAATTTGACATTAATGTAATGTGTAGATGGAAAGCGACACAATACAGATTTTTTTATTATATTGTAGCTCAATAGTTTTACATAATGTACTAAAAAAAATTATTATAAGCATTTCTTACTTTTATTTGTAGCATGTTGTATCTTGAACAAACAAGACATTACGTTGTTACAGTGTGATTATGCTGAAAATTTATTAAGAAAATTTTTTTATTTATTACCATCTCTTTATGGAGACCAGTCTCAGGTATTAATTATGCACTATTTAATTCATATAGCTGATGATGTCAAAAACTTTAAAATGCCATTAAGCGATCTGTCCGCATTTTGGGGTGAAAGTTATATTGGCGTTTTTAAAAAACTTGTAAAATCACCAAATAAACCTCTGACGCAAATTGTTAACAGGCTGTACGAATTAGAAAACATTATCATTGAAAACATTACAGATAAAAAGAAAACCATACTTGGATAAGTGTGTCTTTAAAACCTGTAACACTTATAATTATGAAGGAGTACAATACATTATTGTATCAAGCATTAACGTTAATAGCTTTGTACTGAAACGTAACCATCCTAATAATGTTGTTCAATTAAAAAATGAAAAGATTTTTCAGATTGATATGATTTTAATGAAAGAAGAACATACTAAAGATGTATGTAAACGAGATTTTTATATATTGGGTTATGAATTATATATTGGGTTTTTATATATTGGGTTATTGGCTGATCCACAGGAAACATTTAATTACCCAATTGCATCTAAAGAGGTTGGAATTGTTGTTGATAGTACATTTCTACAATTTCTACAATTTTACAATTTTACAATTGGGAAATTTTCCCAATAAAAGAAATAAAATATAAATGTATTTTGTTACATATTAATAATAAATTATACATAATTTCATTATTGCATACATAATTACTTATAAATAGCTAAAATAAATAATACAGAGTAGATAAAAACAATCTTGAAATGATATATTTTTCAATGATTTCTATTTTGCAAAAGGAAAAATATATTACTCAACAATATGACACAAGAGCATCACATGTTTTCTAAAAATTGTAATTAATTATTTTTAAATATAATTTTCACAAATAATTCATTTCACATATAATTAATAATTTCTTTTTACATATTCTCCACATATTGTATCTCCATTCATAGTTAATAATAAAGTTAATAGAATCTTCTCGAGTCTTTGCTATAACTATGATTAACAGTTAAAAATAGTTTGAACATGCTATATCCTTACGCAGTTGTGTACATCATTGATCAACNCATAACTTTAAACTGAAAAAGTCTAACAGTTGAATTCTCAAGAAGTAAGTACAATCATTGTGCTTTTCAATTTTAGTTTTGAGGCTTTCGCAGCCATTGTTTTATTCAATGCAAAAGACTTCCGGATGGATGCACGTGAGTAGAAGATAGGCAAGGATGTCACTACTCATCATTTGATAAATGATTACGTAGAGCATTTGCAACGATCAACTACACACGACGATATGCATGGTCCCACTCGCAAACGCACATGCATATGCACACGCACACGTACACGTACACACGCACACGTACACGTACACACGCACGTACGCACTCACGCATGCATTCAAGCGCACTCTCTCCCTCCCCCCCCCCCCCTCTCTTTCCTTACTCCCCCTCTATCTATCTGTCCGTCCGTCCCCCCCCTCTCTCTCTCTCTCTCTCTCTCTCTCAATGCACACTGACGTGTATCACATCGCTCCGTAAAAGTCAATTTTTGCGGTGGTTAGAGAAGATTAGTGAGTGCCAGATTTGGCACAGAAGTTCCACTAGAGACTATGTACACCAGTTGATATTATCTAGCTAGAATGAGTTAAATTGTGAGTGTAAAGTGACATTTTATACGCTACTCTGCAGAACTGGACAGGTAGACATTGAGGTGTCAACGTGGATGATTCGGTAGGCGCGGCCACGGAATTAACTAATTAACAAGCGGCGTCGCTGTCTGCCGGTATCGTTGATATCCGCTGGTGATATCGGTCGGTAATGACAGCATGATTGAAGCCGAATATGCTGAGTATCGATGCACAGCGTGCAAGAAGGAAGTGAAGAACGTAGTTCTACAATGCAGAAAATGTGTAAAGTGTTTCTTCCATCCCTCTTGTATAGTTAAACACAAGACTATGAAGGACAAAGAGATGGTGAAATGTGAAGGTCCATTTGTTGAAATTGATATTGAAAGCGAAAGAGCAGAAGATGGGCGATCAGGGGAAGATTGGGATCAACAGGACACTCTGGACCAGCAGCAACTACAGCAACTACATCGAGGAGCAACAACCAATCGAGTGTGGATGTAAAGATAGATTGGCTGGTGAGAACAGTGAAGGAGATGAAAGATGAAGTAGCGTGCAAAAGCGAAATTAAGATGATGATAAAACAAATAATTAAGGAAGAGTTAGCCTCTGTCAAAAGAGAATTGGAAGACATAAAACAAAATATGCAGGGGGGGAAACTCTGTAATAGCGAGAAGTGGACAGAGTTATAATGAAGCTGTGAAAGGGGAAAAAGAAAGCATACTGATTGTGAAACCGAAGAAGGAACAGGAAAGCGAAACCACTAGGAAAATAGTAAAGAAAAAAGTAAATATAAAAGATCTAACAGTAGGAATAACAAAGCTGAGGAGAGGAGATAAAGGAGCTGTTATACTTGGATGTGAGAGTGAGAAAGAAATAAAACAGCTGAAAGACACAGTAAGTGAGAAGTTAGGCAAAGACTTCGAGATCATGGAACCAAAGAAGATTAAACCAAAGTTAAAAGTTCTAAATGTTGATGAGGACGAAATGAAGCTAAANATTTTACCTTTTCAAAAAAGGTAAAAAAGCGCCAAGTATACGCGCCCAAAAAACGGTTAAACAAATAACTCTTGTACAAAATTATTTTAATTTGATAATATAAAATCTGTGCAATCACTACAAAATTACTTTTGTACAAAAATAGGACAAATTTATCTTTCCTATAAAAATAGTGATTTCAAGAAAGTGCGCCAACTATAAAAATGGATAGTTATAATTACATAAACTAGAACATCTATTTCTTCATTAATAAGATTTGGCCAGTGTTCATAGTTTGATCTTATATATAAGATTGTTTTGAGTTTATCTTCAGATACTAATTATTTCATTGATTACGAAGCATTTGAAGATGAACTCAAAATAATTTTAAAGATAAGATCAGACTATGAATACCGCTTATTGATATTAAAATTGGCTGCTGTGCGCCGATATAAGGCTGCTGTGCGCTTACAAAAAACGGTTGTTGTGCGGCCATATAAATAAGAAATATAGGAAATAATATAAAGCAAACAAATAAGTATTTTGATACAAATAATTATTTTAATACAAATAAATATTTCAATATATTTTTACATATATTATCGCACGCACAACATATAAATAAATACCCATATAGGGTCGCCAGTAGTTACAACGAAGCCAACGTTTAGCCAACGCTACGGCAATCAGATGTTGGCCAAGATTCTGTTACCCAGTACTAAACCAGCACTGGCAAATAGTTGGTTGTCTGTATATAAAACAGCCAACGCTTGACCAACGCTTGGCAGTCAAGTATTGGCCAAGAATCTGTTAGCCAGTATTGGGCTAGCATTGGCAAATAGCTGGCTGTCGATTCTCGTAAACATGTAGGCATTACAACGAAGCCAACGCTTGGCCAACGCTACGGCAATCAGATGTTGGCCAAGTTTCTGTTAACCAGTACTGAGACAGCACTGGTAAATAGCTGGTTACCTACTTAGTCAACAACCTAACCTATAGCCTAAACTATAACACCTAACTTATAAAACAGCCAACGCTTGGCAGTCAAGTATTGGCCAAGAACCTGTTAGTCAATATTGGGCCAATACTGGCAAATACCAGGTTGTTGACCTACGTAAACATGTAGACGTTACAACGAAGCCAACGTTTGGCTAATACGACGGCAGTCAAGTGTTGGCCAAAATTCTGTTAACTAGTATTGACCCAGTACTGGTAAATAGCTGGCTATCTATATGTAGGTATTATAATGAAGTCCAATATTTAGTCGACATGTGGCTACTAGCTGTCAGTCAAGATTTTGTAATCATTTGTATTGTGTCAACATTAGTAAATAATTGGCAACTCTCCTTAAAGAAATTTAATTTACTGTCTGTAATAAACCGGTAAAAAATTTTTAATATAAAAACATAAATGTAATTATG
The DNA here is from genome assembly GCA_021460005.1 of Tetramorium alpestre. Lineage (NCBI taxonomy): Eukaryota > Metazoa > Arthropoda > Insecta > Hymenoptera > Formicidae > Tetramorium > Tetramorium alpestre. The sequence continues at coordinate 16,802 of JAJVSH010000408.1, read as the reverse complement.
TATCAAATATGTCCATACATGTTTATATATGTTTCTTTTCTTTTGTATAATCTTTCTTCGCATATATAGGAAAAATAATAAGAATAAAAAAATAATTTTAAAAATTATTTTCGCATTTTTTTGATAAGAAAAAGAAGTTTGAAAAAATGGGTAGGCCAAAAGTCTGGATACACTCCAATATCTCATAAACGATATATTTTAGAAAAGAATGTTTTAGACAAAAGTTGTAAGGTTCAAAAAGATGCATTTAATGATAATGTCCATTTAACCTTGAATGGCGTTGCAAGATCAGGTCGAGATCAACTTGATTTCTTATAAAAATTATAACCACTATTTTTTATTACATATTTTTTGTAGCTGATGTCGAAACATTTTCAATATAGTATAATTTAGCTGAGTTCTGTTAACTACTTCTTGAGAAATAAGTTAACAAATTTCAAGTACCGCCGGCATTGTCCGAAATGCACCACGTGGAGGTTGCACGGTCGGATTTACTCTTCAATGTATGTGTGCGTGCGTGCGTGCGTGTGTGTTATTTTGAAAACGTCGCGACATCAGCTACAAAAATACGTAATAAAAAATAGTGGTTATTCTTATAAGAAATCAAGTTGATCTCGACCTGATCTTGGCAACGCCAAGGTCAAATGAACATCCAAGGTCAAATGAACATTACCATTAAATGCATCTTTTTGAACTTTACAACTTTTGTCTAAAACATTGTTTTATAAAATACATCGTTTGGACGTTGGAGTCCAAGACGTTGGAGTGTATCCAAGCTTTTGACTCACTCTGTATAATTGCCATTATTTCATTTATACATAATTATATATAAACAATTTTTTCCCATTTCTTCAATCTTCGTTTTCTATTAAAAAAATGCGCAATGATTTTTTTAAATATATTTTTTTTTATTTCTTTTTATTATGCTTCCTATACACATATGCGAAGAAAGATTATATAAGAGAAAGAAAATATACATGAACATGTATGGACATGTATATTTAATACATAATTACATATATTTATATGTTTTTATATGAACTAATGACTGTTGAGCTTTAATTAAGAAGTAGGCGTCCATTGGCTGTCGTAAGTCGCAACTGGCTGTTTGCGATTAATGTAGAACGGGCTTTCGTCATATAGACGGGCCTTAAACGGCATGCGCCGCGTCTTTTACAGTTTGTAAGCCGATGATTGGCCAGTAAAGTCACGTCGTCGTCACGTGGCTGATGGCACGCGAGATTGCTATTGTGATTGGTGGCGAACGTGTTTAGACGTATTTCGTCGCGAAAGAAAATATTTGAAGGTTGCTGATGCAACCAACCGCTTGTGTTACAAGAAAAACACGAGCGTCCGTTCATTTATTTCCACAATGATTATTTCGTTCAAACTGAAAAGGCGTTAACTCAGATTGAAGGTAAGACTTTATAAAAAAAATATATATATTTATAGTTATGTATTAACTCTAACGTATCGAATTACGTAGCATTCTTTTGCAAAGCAACTCAACTATAATACTGGAGTTATGTCGTTGCAATAAATGAATGAATTATTATGGAAAACTCCACTTAATTAGATATAATTGTAGGTTATACAAAGTAAATTATGTTAAAAATTATGTAAATATTCAACGCGATAGTAATTACGTGATGAACACTAAAATAATTACATAATTTATTTCATGTCTACAGTTACATATAATTAAGTTTCAAGTTCTCCGTAACAAATCGCTCATTTGCTGCAATGACATAACTGAAAAATCAAAATTTATAAGTAGCTTATAAAAGAATGCTAATGGTTTGGTAGATTGAGGAGCTAATATATAATTACATATTTTTATTCTTTACAATCAATTATTGATACATTTAAAAATAATGTTACAAAATTTTATTAATTCAATGTGTCCAAAATCATGTTGCAGGAAATTTGACTTTTTCACAAAAATGTTATTTGTGAATCGTTCGTTTGTATAGCAGCTATGATTTGGAAAATTTTCTATTGCGCTAATAGGAAAAAAAGAAAGAAAGAAAGCATTCGCTTCATTTACTTAGACAGCGCAACGATTACCTCGCTCAAACTGAAAGAGTATTATGTGAGTTAATATAACCTACTGTTTAACATTCTTATAGGATGACGCGTTTAAGGCTCGATTGCACCAACATTATTTCNATTTATTTTCATAAACCTTTAGAGAACGGGCTGGTTTTTCATTATTTTATATTTTGNTACTTTTACATTTGTAATACTGTGATATAGTATGAAAAATAAGTCGTTCTGGCGCCTAAAAATAGACTTGCCATCCTCTAAAGGTTTAATATCTCAAAAATTCACTTATTGACAATTTCTCGTTGCTTCCATTCTCCTTTCTGATCAACAATTACACAGCTGACATATTATTCTGTTGAAAATGCCTCTTTACAGTCATTTAATTATTTAACATTGCCATATTAATCTTTAAAAGGTTTATGTTTCCTAAATGCTAAATATTCCATTTCTATTGATTTGAAGGGTCTGATATTCATTAAAAATGTATAGGCTATTGTTGTCTTCACAAGAAACATTACTAGAGTAAAGTCAGTGAATGTGGAATACTGACGCAAATGTGGAATACCATTATTTTTCTATAATCGTTTGCGCCATCTTTCAACCAATATAGGGAATTAGTACTCCAGTAAGTACGAAACCTTCTTATATTAACTTTACTTATTAGCTTTACAGATTCTTAGGGCATAACCTCAAAAATTAAATAAATGTTGTTTTGCGCGNTCCTGGAACTTTTAGTGAGTTAAGAAATATTTTCTTACTGGNTTTATTTGTTCATTTAAAGTTACTAAAGCGTTACCTAAGTTGTTAGTATGAATGTTTTTAATAGTTACTTATGACTGATCCATGTTCATCTATTATTTTAATTATTTTTTTACCCCAAACTTCTTGATGCTATTGGCGGGTAATGTGGAATACTAATGGAGGG
>JAJVSH010000407.1:19233-29744 GCA_021460005.1 Tetramorium alpestre | reverse complement strand
GTCCACAATTTTCCTTCCTACGCGTATCTTTCAATCAAACACCAGCGCGTTATCTCTTCCTTTCATTTTTTTAACAGATTGTTATTACAATGACGAACTCTAGATTATTAGAAACAGAATATTGGGAATGTTTTACGAATATACTTAACATGTTGCTCAAATCATGCAACATGAAGTTATTACTTTATTCTTATGCGTGTGAATGAAAAAAAGTTTAATAAATCAGGAAATATAAAATTAATATGAAGGTAAAGAGTTGAATAATTAAAATTTAAAGAATACACTGAATCGCGGCACATTTTTGCCACTTCACTGAATCTTACATTTTTGTTAATTGCATTACGTTTTTGAATACACTTTTATTAAAAAAATAAAGTTGATATTAATTATTATATTTATGTCGTTCTAATAGACATTTTACATAGATTTCAGAGAATTCAACATAATTTTCAATACTAGACATTTCTTTTGAATTTTTAAGAATACATGTTGATTAATAAAACTGTTAATCACACGTGAATTTCAAATTGATGCTCGATCAATAATTTCAATCTGTTAATTTTTCAAGTCAGTGCCAGATGTTCTTAAATTATACACATTTCTATGAAAATTTTCAATGTAGACATTAGAAATATATCACGCGTTTATAATTTCTACACATAGTCATTTGCGTAATTGGCGTGATAACGCAATCACGGATTCGCTCTCTTCCGTAGTATATGTCTGAGGAAGGATGCAGCTATTCTTCTTGTACTCGTATTGACTGCTTTGTTGCGAATTCATTATTCGTCCATTTAAGACGATCATTTTTATGTCCGATAATCACATTCCATTTATTCTCTTCTCCGCGATCATTCTACTCGATTAGTTGCGCTTACATCACGTACATATATACAGACATTATACATATATATTATAAATGTTGAAGATATTTCGATATATTTATCACTATTTCTCATAATTTATTGCGTGACATTTAACAAGTTGCAGCTGCAACGTTCGCGAGAAGAAAATAAAAGCAACAGCAGCATTGATCAAGGTAGAAACTTGTATCTAATCGTTTTTTACTTCATTCGGAACGCAGATCACAAACGATTATAGGCAATAAACATTTATAGGCAATCAATATCTGCTGCTTGTATCGCGAACGTGTTTTAGTTCATGGATATTTTTCTTTAGAACAAAGGGATCGTGCCGCGGGGGCAGCTTCTCTTCACTTTTTCTCTCTTTCTCTGACCAAAAATTAACTAAACGCCCCTACGTTGTCTGTGTTACTGCCCACTGAGGATAGATAAAACTTTCCCCCGCAAACTTTATCGACCGAAAGTAGTTGGGGAAGTTAAAGTCAAGGCGCGTCGGAAATGGAGGCCTGCGAAGGTGCAGGCTGGGACTAGTCTAATTACAAATTATAGCCGAACTTTAGGTTGCAAACTGACATCTCTCTGAGATACGTGGTAGCAGGGCCACGGAATATCTCGCGTACATGCACAATTTTTGCTTCATCGTTTAGTTCACAAATAGTCATTACACATCGTGTTTAAAACTAATTGGGAAGAAGTTTTTTAGCGAACGCCTTCGCATCGCCGAGCGAGGCATCGTCGCATCGTAATCACATTTTCTTCTCTCGCACGCAGCGAAGAACGCGCGAGGAGGAGAGCGAGGAAAGGAATTATTAATATCATTGAAATGCGACTTTCTTAGATGCTTGCGCAAAAAATTTANGATCATTAACTGTTTTTACAGCATATTTTCATAATCAGTCTATAAGGAATTAAAGAAACTATATACTGGTGTATTTGAATTTTCTGCTCTATTGCATAATTTTTCTACCATAGCGTCTATTGCATAATTTTTCTACCATAGCATGGTACATAAGTAGGGGAAGTATGGACAAAACGACATAGGGTTTTGTTTTTACAATATTACTTTTTAATTTATAAAGATAGGAACTTTAACATCACATGTAATTTTTCTTTGGCATGTTCTCTAAAAACAAAAATAATTACTTTTTAATAAAATTAAAAAATAATGAAGATATAATTTTTTAAAAAAACATCGACGAAAATTCATTTTGTCCATACCATATGGACAAAATGACATATATAGTATGTTTTAATTGCACAGTTTGCAAATAAATATTTTGGTTTTCTTTGATTTGCCAGTAAGTCGCGTGAGCCCATTTCCCACATTTTACGCATGAAAGACAGCATTCTTCGGGATTGAATTGAGAATATAAGTCATTGCAATAAATACAGGGACAATCGTCGTCATCTGCTTCTTTAAAATTTAAACTGTTCTCTTCGACATTTTTTGTGGCTTGGAACAATTTCTTTTGAACTTCCTTTCTTTCAGGTTATCCTTTCAGTGCTGTTTTCTTTTAATTTCCATAATATATAATTTTGTTCAGGCTCTATGTCATTTTGTCCAAATTGTACCACGTATTTGTTATAACCTAAATAACAGCATAAAAGCAAAACTGTATTGTAATAACTGTCTATGTCGTATATTAATACAACAATTTATCTAATTAAAATAAAGAATACAGGAAAATACTTCGTTAAATTTATCTGAGACTCAATAAATTCTTCGATACCTTAATATTTTGCTCAGGCAAAAAAATTACAATGCGTATCTCATCTAAACCTTTGGGACTTTACAGATGACGCTTGCGCAGGTTAAAGCACGATACTAGGGTCATGTGATACAATTTTACCTATCATCATACTATGTATCGTACTTGAGATATCACTAGTATGTCATCTTACCCGTATATGTCATTTTCTCCAGATTTCCCTTACCTGCTTTTAGCTATAAAGGGCCGTTGCGATTTGCGAAGGTCGTGCGCACTTGTTCATTTATCATACAGGCAGTAAAAATTACTATAGCGCCATTAATTGTAAGATAAGAAAAGACAAAGACATATTTCGGATCTTTTGCGTGTAACACGGTTCCCATTGCTGCGCAGATATTATTGGAAAATCGCTGATGTTATTCCATACGGGAAGAAAATCGTGAGGTTCCCCCTCTTCCCCCGTGGCTGCTAAACAGAACAGATAGAATTTGATAAGGCCAATATCATCAAGCTGCGGAATATTATCGCCTCATGCGAATCTTAATACTGCTCGTATGCGTTTCCCCGTGTTTCTGAATTTAATGTATGTGTATTACGCGATTATGTAGCATTGTTGCATTTGCAATCGATCGTGTAAATTTACGTCATTTACCGTAATTATCAATACATCGCAGTCTTCCTTCGTCGACCGCGAATATAATGTGTTTCTTTCGAAAATTATCGCGACTAATTTATATAACTTATAATAACAATTTGCGGATACGTATAAAGGAAATAGAAGATCGGAGATTCCAGCGAGATACGAATGACTGTGATAGAGCGAAACAACTGCGAGCGAAATGCATTACTATCGGTAGCCTCCTCATCGCGCGATATGTCTAACGCCATTTTCCAACGGATATGGCATTAATGACGACGAGAATATAAAAAATAAAACCTAACGGTGTTGCGATAATTGCATGTTCGAATAGAGCAAAATTCCTTTTATAAATATGAGGCATTTANAATAAATACAGGGACAATCGTCGTCATCTGCTTCTTTAAAATTTAAACTGTTCTCTTCGACATTTTTTGTGGCTTGGAACAATTTCTTTTGAACTTCCTTTCTTTCAGGTTATCCTTTCAGTGCTGTTTTCTTTTAATTTCCATAATATATAATTTTGTTCAGGCTCTATGTCATTTTGTCCAAATTGTACCACGTATTTGTTATAACCTAAATAACAGCATAAAAGCAAAACTGTATTGTAATAACTGTCTATGTCGTATATTAATACAACAATTTATCTAATTAAAATAAAGAATACAGGAAAATACTTCGTTAAATTTATCTGAGACTCAATAAATTCTTCGATACCTTAATATTTTGCTCAGGCAAAAAAATTACAATGCGTATCTCATCTAAACCTTTGGGACTTTACAGATGACGCTTGCGCAGGTTAAAGCACGATACTAGGGTCATGTGATACAATTTTACCTATCATCATACTATGTATCGTACTTGAGATATCACTAGTATGTCATCTTACCCGTATATGTCATTTTCTCCAGATTTCCCTTACCTGCTTTTAGCTATAAAGGGCCGTTGCGATTTGCGAAGGTCGTGCGCACTTGTTCATTTATCATACAGGCAGTAAAAATTACTATAGCGCCATTAATTGTAAGATAAGAAAAGACAAAGACATATTTCGGATCTTTTGCGTGTAACACGGTTCCCATTGCTGCGCAGATATTATTGGAAAATCGCTGATGTTATTCCATACGGGAAGAAAATCGTGAGGTTCCCCCTCTTCCCCCGTGGCTGCTAAACAGAACAGATAGAATTTGATAAGGCCAATATCATCAAGCTGCGGAATATTATCGCCTCATGCGAATCTTAATACTGCTCGTATGCGTTTCCCCGTGTTTCTGAATTTAATGTATGTGTATTACGCGATTATGTAGCATTGTTGCATTTGCAATCGATCGTGTAAATTTACGTCATTTACCGTAATTATCAATACATCGCAGTCTTCCTTCGTCGACCGCGAATATAATGTGTTTCTTTCGAAAATTATCGCGACTAATTTATATAACTTATAATAACAATTTGCGGATACGTATAAAGGAAATAGAAGATCGGAGATTCCAGCGAGATACGAATGACTGTGATAGAGCGAAACAACTGCGAGCGAAATGCATTACTATCGGTAGCCTCCTCATCGCGCGATATGTCTAACGCCATTTTCCAACGGATATGGCATTNATGACGACGAGAATATAAAAAATAAAACCTAACGGTGTTGCGATAATTGCATGTTCGAATAGAGCAAAATTCCTTTTATAAATATGAGGCATTTATAATTTATTTTAGTATGTCCTACAAGGCTGAGACAAAACCACGCGGTATTGTTCCTTCCTTGCATACGCAACGAAAAGAAAAGACTAGAACGTGAACAGAAATTCTTTAAAGTTCCATCTAAACTTAATTAATTGAGATAGTTNGTATATCGGTTTTACCGGGTTTCGGGAGTGGGGAAAACGAGATAAAGAGCGTGCGCGAGATTACTTAGTTGCATCACCTCGTATAAATACGCTACAAGTGCAAAAACGACACTGCACTTTAATTATTAAAACCATCGAGCACAGGTAGCGTGCAACAAATTCCTACGCGGGTTTATGAAGTTTATTAACATTCGTTCGCTACGTTCGCGAATATTATAAATGGCGAAGTTTACTTTCTTTTCGATCGAACATTACTATTGATGAAAATAGAAACCACAAAGAAGAGGAGGAAGAGGAGAGGAAAATTTTTTTGTCGTTTAACGCTTTTCCGCTTTCAATCATCTTTCGATCGTGGAAGAACGAAAGCAATTTCAGCGTCTGAACTATGCGCGGATATTAATTCATTTTATACATACCCTCCGTTTACTCTGAATGATTTCGAGCTGTTTGACTGTGGTCTCCCCGATGCTTTGTGAGCCCCACAATTCCAGACCGACTCTGGCGTAGTTGAATATCATGAATCCGATTGGTAAAAAGAATGTCAATATCATGAAGATAATTTTGTACCTAAAAATCAATTAAACTCATATGCCCACTCACAAGAGCAAATTTATGCGATGTAATATGAAGAAATGTCTGTTCAGCAAAATGCCTCGCACGCTTTCTCCTCTAGGACTCTTTGAGTAAACTAGGATCGACCTTTCTCTTCAGTTAAAGAGTATTCAAGTCGTGATCTCATTATTAAGTGCCGTTATCGTTGGAAGCTCACATCAGTTAATAATTCAGCTTAAAAATTAAAAAAATGGCGACGATTTTTACAAACGTGTCACGAAAATTACTTTTTTCTATTAAGTTTTTGTACTAGAAAAATTAGTTAAAATTAAAATTTTGGCATAATTGAGGTTCCGACGATAACGGCACTCATGCAAATTAAGAATCTTTTTTATTTTTTTGTTTCAGATGATCCAGAGAGCTGAAATCACCTACGCCAGCAACATACATTTCTTTTTAAGCCTATTTTTCATGTTCTAAAAAACTTAATTAAAAATTAATACTTTAGTATAAAGAAACATTTTTAATATTTTTTACAATAATATTTTATATACAATAATAAACAAAACGTTTTTTTACATAGATACAATACTTTTTTCAGAAAATAATAAAAAATATTGTTTCATTTTTTCGCCCGTCAAAGTAGACTACTCTCTTAAATGGGATGTACGGGTGATCTGGAACACCCTGTATAGTCATTATTGAGAGAGCGAGTATAATTCATTACTAAATTTTCATTATTAAATTTATCGCGAACGCGGATATTTTGCAATTATGCGTATGTACGACCTAATTTGTGGTTTAAATCAATTAAATTTAGTGGCGTTGGGGTGTTTCACGAAGTCACAGATGTTACGTGTGTGCATTTTCGACATAAATTACATCGTATGGAGCGAAATGCGATGACACGTGGGATGTTCAAAGGGAAATTGAAAATAATCGCGGTTCCGCGTGGCATGCTTTTGTTCGGAAAAGTCGCGGCGCGTAACCGCTTTTAAAGTACATACACTTTAAATGCGCCGATTGAACACCGGATGAAAATAACACACGGCTAATTCTTTAACAACAAGTTTAACGATCACGATAGCTGATATTACGCGAGCGCATATACTCGTATTACTAAACCTGAACTGGCGAATATGTACGCTGTCAGATGTTGTTTGCTGACGAAAGCGTATCGACGGCATTACCAAGTCACTTTGAACGAGCTAGTTAAACCGAACTCGTGTTTCGACGCGAAAATTCATGTGTAATCATTTACATGTCGGCGCATTTACGTAGATAAATACTAATGATAATCGCGTAATTGCTGTTAACCTTCAACAACACGATGGTGCGTCCAGCAAAATTTATGGGAAGAGGACGGTTAAACGAATTACGCGTAACGTACGCATAACATATTATTCCGCTAGAGCAAGATTTTAGAATACAAGTAATATTCTAAAAAATTTACTGGATTAAAATGTTGCGTGAATGGTATTAAGAAGAGAGGGAAATGTAATCATTTCTCGCGCAGTCAATCAGTTTTAATTCGCGTTAAAGGGCTAAGGGACACGATGATTTAATTACCACGCAAAACGCAAAAATCTCGCGTTTTTAATGCTGGTGACGAGAGCACGCTGTTGACCGCAATTTTTGCAGCTAATCCTATTCACATATAATATAGGGGAGAGTTGCTGAATGCGTACCGGTCTCTTAAATCGTACCTCTTCAATATTTTATATAGTTTTATATAGTTTCATTTAATATAAGCAACATTTATTAACCATGATATGAAGTAAATGAGAAATGAGTAGTATAGACGAAAAATTAACATGTTATATCGTATTTTGTGCTTGCTATCGGCATTTTAAAAAATCAGGTACAGCTGATGTAAATTTTTGATTAGTTTATATAGCTGACAATAATGTAATCATGCTATTTTTCACTGAAATTTTATACTTTTCTGAAAGAAGATTTATTTTAAAATATTTTATATATACAATATACCTATTGTATAAAAGTTATATTTTCATGTACAAAGGGTTTCTGAGATTAGGTACTCTGATTGTCGTGAGCGGCGTCCGAGAGATGGCACGCGCCGTGCTCCCCGGGCGAGCGAACTCAGGTCAGGCGTGCACGCGCGACGTGCGTAGTCTTGCATGAACGATTGTAACGTCAAGTCACTAAGATTTAGAATATCTTGAAGCGTTGAGTTTCATTACTGGACAGTATCTGAGCTGTATCCCAATGAAGTACTTGGGACTCTTTAATTTAAGAGGCGAAGTATTCAGAGAAGGTGGTTATTCAGAAATCTAACGAAATTATCTGTCTTGCCGATTGAAAGGGAGGATCGAGTCGGCAGAGACGAGGTTTCGGGCCTCAGTAATAGAATGAGCATCGTTCTTATTATCTCATCGAACGTTAAGTAGCCCTTTATGTTTATCGTTATAGATTCTCATATTATCAAGTTAACACATGTAGTAAAGATCTTCGAATCATTGCGCCAATTGCGTCAGAAAGAGCGCTGTTAACCGCCATTAAGTATAACGGGTTTGCGCCACCCTTCCCCTTTTTCAATTCTTGTAATAATTATCGTGTCATTATCATTTGATTGCGTGCTGGCGGACACGCTGTTCATCACTTGTATAACTAAGTTGCGTACGCTTGTCCTAGTGGTCTTGTTTATACATATATTAGATGTTCATTGTATTTCACTCGCGGACGATCACATGATCGCTCACTGCGTATTATCATTACATGCTTTCTTTGCCATTGACTTGTTCATTACCTATTTGTATAACCTCGTGCAAACTGATAATTCAGTTTATGATTGACTGTACTATATTTGTCTATATTCTATGACATTTATGTGTGTATTTTCAATACTGTGTTTATGATTTGCTATGTATTATGAAATTTACTATTATAATTTGATCTATCTTATTCTTGTGTGATTTTATGTGTCCATGATTTGTGCGATATAATCTGAAGTGTGACATATGTTTATCCTTGTTTGCTGCTCTCAATCTTATATATCCAGTTCGTCATTGAGTATAATATCTCTGATTTAAGACATTTAGTGTGATTCTTTATTTGTATAATCTTTACTTAAGATGTAATCGTTTATCAAGTTTGTATATTTAATCCTCCGTTTATAATAATCTTAATAACTTTGATTACTCATTTAATATAAGAGAACAATAGCTGACATTAATACTTATTAATTTGGTGCAAAGGAATTTTATATTTAACATCCTTTATGTTCCTCTCAGAAGTTTGTAAGTTATTTCTGTATTCGAGTCTTTATTATTTTTCTGTAATTTGAGATATATTTCTACTTCAGTTTATTCCATTATCTAACATTATCTATATGTATTGGAATTCTTATTCATCATTATTTGTATTTATTAATAATTCATATCATTAATTGGAAGTTGGTAGAAATTATCACTAAAAGTTTGTTCGTCACTTATCACAGAATCCTCACATTTTTTCATTCGATTACATTAGATGTCTTTTGCTAGTAAATAATTGTGTTTTGTATTACTTTGTGGACATTTGTCCCATAGATCGCTGATTCAAATCCGGCATTCTCTATTATATTATTAATTGAAATATTCAAAGTATATTATCTATTGAATGTTGTTTATCTCATAAGTTGATATCATATAAATTTTCATTCTATTATTTGAATTCTTATGTGTGATTTATTTGCTCCCTTCTTCTCACCGTGCTTTTCAATTAACGAACCATATTTAGGTTTTTATCCGCGTTAACACTTATACATATTTATAAATGTAAAAATTACATTGATTCTTTTATAAAATTTATCTCGTTTCTTAAATCGTACCACTACAATAATATCAATATAAAACTGAATATTTGTAATAATAAAACAAATTAATATAAATAAAAATATGTATATTAATTGCAAAAACATATTCAAGCAAGTTTCATTTTGTTATCCTAACTTTTTCATTATTTATTAATTTTTACTATTATTTAATAATTTTTAAATATTTTATTGATAAATTATAAATAAAATACGTATTAGTTTATGATTAGTTTATGATATTTTATTAATCTTATATTTTTAATTATTTTGATCCATAAATTTAATTATTTATGAGGAAGTACGATTAGGAAATATACAGGTACGACTTAAGCGACCGATTTACTAAACCGTACCTTTTGTAGCATGTTACAGAAGTTCTTATAACACATTAATTTATTATTAGAAAGAGATTTAACATGTAATAATAGATGCCTTAAATATATCTACAATAGCTACAATATCCAACTTTTATTTACATTCCAAAAGATACCAAATGCAAAATATAACCAAAAATTCCTTAACTCTTTGAGGCATGGAATTTTAGAAAATAAAAAGAACTATGTTGCATAGATATTTTATTTTTATAAAATTTAACAAAGTTGGTTTATTTTAACTAATAAGGAGTAAAAAGGGAAAAAAACCTTTGTTCTAGTACGCCGATTTGAGCCGTGAAGGTCTGCAAAAGCTTTAATCGTTAGCGTTTAATGATGGCGAACGAACAAGTGCTTCAAAAGCGGAATTTTCAAAGAACGATCGATGAACAGCGCGATAATACCGATATTTATACAAATTTGCCTCTCTCGGTACCAGGACTGCAAACACTTTATAGCGAAATGAGGGACTCATTGTGCCGACGTGGTATGCGTGGTATGCATTCATAGTGCATATGCTTATGTGCGTGAGAGATAAACCAACTGATCGGCAGGCGCAATCATTTAATAGTCATAAATCGTAAACGATAGTATTGCGTAGATATGTGCGTGCATATGAGGCAACAACGCTTTTATGGATTTCCGGAAATTAATGTTTTTATCTTTCGCGATTCACTCGATCGTTAATAATTAATTATTTAATAATTAATTATTTATA
>JAJVSH010000407.1:0-18799 GCA_021460005.1 Tetramorium alpestre | reverse complement strand
GACCGCATTGCACAGATCTTCGCGAGATACGTAAACACATTATTGTTTAATATAATATAATATAATATACGATAAAAATTGAAACAAAAAAGCGTACATCTATGTTTATATTGATTAATTAAATTAGAAAGAGAAATAAATTTTTGTGAGAGAACAAACGAATGTAAATAGTTTACAAAAATGCATAGAAATACTCTATAAAGTTTGCAAATACGCACTCGTTAAAAAAATTTTTGGCTTACAAACAGTTATTGTAGCTGTATCCGTTGTCATCTGTGTCTGGCCATAACTTGGAGCAGATAATGTGGACCTCGCCGTTCAGGAGATTCTCAGTATCAGTGGTTTGGAAAAACAACATCGGTAAAGAAAAAATTGCCCCGACGATCCAAATTACGATTATCACGCGCAATGTCGCTTTTTTTCCCATACGTGGTTTCAAAGGATTCATGATGGCCTTATACCTAAAACCAGAATTGAGAAAGTTTGTTCATAAAAGTAACTTGTTACCGTTACCGTTCTTTTTTCTAAAAAATTACTCGTTACCCTTACTCGTTACTAATTTCAAAAAGTAACTCGTTACAGTTACAGTTACTTAATAAGTAACGAATCGTTACAATTTCCGTTACTTTTATAATTATAAAAATATATTGTAAATTTATTAAATATTACAGGTTTATTTTAAAATAAAATTGTTAAATTTCATCGAAAATTTCTATTAATTTTTAACAGAAGTTGCTCAATGGGCGTTAATACTGATCCTCCAACGCTAAACATACGTTCCACGGTTGCACTGCTGAGAAGTAGGGGAGGCCGGGGCTGGTTGATACACTTTTTTTAATTATTTTTTTACACGTAACTAATAAATGCAATATAAACCGCAAGGGAATTTTTCAATAGCCACATTCTTAAGCAACATAGAAATTATTTTTAGAATAATTTCTATGTTGCTTAAGAATGTGGCTATTGAAAAATTCCTTTGCGGTTTATATTACATTTATTAGTTACGTGTAAAAAAATAATTATATATATTATTATTAATTAAATTTTTGGCTTAATAATAGTATAATAATATGATAATAAAATAGTATAATTTTGGCTTAATAATAGAATAATAGTATGATTAACTTTGTTGTATTAATGGAAAATATAAGGTGATGACACTTATAACAACCGATCCCATATACAGGGTCAGTTGTCAGACGCAGATTTCAATACATAACGCATTTAATTAAAGGAAAATGTGCATAACATAACTTTATTAATAATTTTCAAGTAAAATATATATTAATATAAATATATTAACATGACATTAATGAAATAAACGTATTAACGTCTTTCTNTTACATAAATCACAGAAATAAAAAAATTGAAACATAAGATTGCACTAAGGAAAGAAATCTAACATTATTTTCAATATTTGAAAACAAAAATGCAAAACAAAACGTTTAAATATTTGCGACGGAGAAGCAGACAAGTGTAACAACCAACCCCGTCACAACCAGCCTCGGCTTGCCGTATTTATATGTTTTAATTGTTGCTTAAGCAAAAAATTATTTCAAGACGTCTACATAACTATAAGTTATTACTTATAGAATAAAGATTCTAAGGAAATAGTTGGAATTATGATATAATGANCAGATTTATAAATAAAATATTTAATATATCACTAATTTATTTTACTTTTGGCTATTAAAAACTGAAAATATTTTCTATTTCTGAAAATACACTATTCAGTTTGGAATATTTTATTGCAGCATGACCGCAATGTTTTTTGCGAAAATACTATATTTTTTATGCAGTATTATCGTTTGTCATTTTGCAGTAATTTTAAGTGTAACAACGTGCCCCATGTATCAACCAGCCTCGGTCTCCCTAGTGTATTATATTTAATAAAAAGTTTCTTAATTTTTGGGTAGCTATTTAGCATATCGATATTACAATTTTTAGATTTTAAGAATTGTTGCAACTCTTCTTCTTCATTTTGCGCCGTTTTTTCTTGCTCAAAAATAAAAAAAATCATCGTAATCATGATCAGATTTTTCACCTTTTGGAGAATTTTCATTTAATCGGATTTCTAATAAATCCTCCAAATAGTTTTAGCAAGTTTTCTTTTTTCTCCAGTTAATCAATTTAGCTTAAATTTTGGGTGTAGACATGTTGTAATGTTCAATTCTTTTTTTTCAAAAGTTGAAAAGAATCTAAAATTAAAGATAATAAATTAAAGTACATTGCTTTGTTTTATTTGCATGTCTGTGTATGCGACCAAAGACACGTCAGAATATGGCAAATTATAGTAAATAAATTATTAAATTCTAGTGATGACCAGTATCGCCTTTGAATCAATAGTAAGTGAGCGCAGCCAATTAAAGAAGATACTGTAAATTCGAAAAAAGTAACTATAAAATTCGTTACTCGTTACCAAAAAATATAATGAAATTGCTTTTTCCGTTACAAATAAAATTTGTAACGCCGTTACTGTTACAGTTACTGAAAAAAGTAAATGTAACGGCTTTACAAGTAATGCATTACTTTCCAACGCCTAAAACAATGTCCACATTAATAATTCTGGTCAACAGATAAAGAATTTGATTATAAAGTTAATCTTAATTAAAGCGATTGTTATTCTCAACTATAAATTAAATCAATTTGAATTGAGAAGATGGATTAAAATATTATTTATTTGTAATATATAGTAAAAGATTTTTAAAAAAAAATTAGATATGAGGCTGAAATAAGATTGTTATAGATACGAAACTAAATCCATATATCACTTAGATTGCGGAAATGCTTACGTTATTACTTTTATCAAAATAAAATTGAAACACGATTTCCATGTAATATTTTTTCTGAAAATCCTTCATTACATATAAATCTATCACAAAGCTGTATACATTTATATGTAATGAAGGATTTTCAGAAAAAATATTACATGGAAGTCGTGTTTTAAAATTAAAAATGATGAACATTTATGAAAATATAAAAAAATTAGTTTAATTTATTAAATTTCAAATAATGATGTTAGTAATTATGATGTTATAGAATGGGTTAAAATTAATGATACTAATTATCGTAAACATGATGTATTAAATATTAATAAAAATTTGATACTGTTTGGAAAAATTGAATATGTTGTGATCAATAATTCTAACATTTTATTTATATATCAAATATTAAAATGTGTGAATTATAATAAACATTTTTGCGCTTACGAAGTTGAAAAAAAAGAAGAAATGGTTTTATAGTTCAAGAAAATCTCATAAACTATAAAGTATACAACTTGCATATATTAATAAATAAAATGTACGTTTCTTTTTTTTTAAATATGTTAAGCTTATATTAATATAATATTATATTAAACATATAAACGTTTGGTAATTACATATTTAGACAAAAATTTAATAAATAATGTATTTTATTTATAATTTCATGCTTTATTTATATGCAACCACGTCCTTAATAATATATAAATAAATAAATAGTTTGTGTTTAAATAAATATTCTATTCTAGATACATAAATATTTTCTTATGCAATATATGAATTTATACATATTTTATATAAAAAATTTCTAGAAAAAATTTATAAAATATGTACTGTTATAAACAATATTTATGTTTCTTTTAAAGGATTATTTTTCAAATTTTAAAAATCATTATACTGGATTAGAAAAAGTATCTTTTAGTTTGAAAAAATATTTTCTTGTTATCTGTTTATAAAGTAAATTTATTTTAAAAAAATAGAAATTTATTTAAAAAAACTGTTTATTAAATTTAAATTATTATATTTTAAATTAACAAACATTTTGTTTTTATTCAAGAATGTATTTACTTAATACTAATCTAGAAAAGAAAAAAATTTATTTTATCTAAATACAGATTTATTTAGTTTAAAAAAAATCTGTATTTTTGAAAAGAAAAATATTTTTTTCATTTAATAATGTTTTTTAATGTAAGAAATAATTTACTTATTTAAAATATATTTTTTTCTATCACAAAAGAAAATAATTTTATTTATGAAAATATTTTTTCCACGTAATAAAATATTTCTTTAATGATAATAAATGTAATATTTTAAAATAAAAAATAATTTTCTTGCAACTATTGAAAACAACCATTTATTAGGACTAAATAAAAATTTCTTGAATTTAGCAAATTTTTGTTTTAGTGTATATGCCCATAGTTATGCCAACCATGAAACAATTTTACTACAAATTATACAGTTTTTAAATATTGATATGGTGAAATATAAGATAACAAATAGTAAATAAATTAACTATTTTTTTATGAATAGCAACATAACATAGTTAGAAACTCGCAGTTTGATTCGCCGACGCCGCTAGGCATCACATAAGACATAAGCTTTCTCGTAAGTAAAATTCACTCGCAGATATATATAAGTAATCTCCTAAAATGTATTTCTTCATTCGGTTTCTATAACTTTATAACGATAACATCGTAAAATTAATGTTAACGATTAATGAATTGTCATTATACAGTTACAGAATATACCTATTGAACCGTTTTGTTTATTTAACCTTTTTTTATTATTACATTAACTTTTTATAGAAGTTATTGTTTTTAAAGAACTATATACGCATAATTAAAACAACCATATAAATTTTTACTATAATTATAAGTAAAATTTATTACTATTTTGTATGTTTCATTGTGCTATCAAAAATATTTTATAGACCTAAATTTGTGTTTACTCCACTATAATTTGCATGTTTTAACGAACTATAAAAATATATTTGAGGCTAAAATTTACTATAAAATATAGTAAAATTGTGGTTAGTCCAACTATTTTTTTCTCTCAGTAAAGAGCCGACATAAGGTCAAATCACAGCTGTATGTCGGGATCGTGTTCTCCTCCTCGTCAAGTTACGATGAGCCCTCAAATACTATCGCGACTGATTCTGTCTTTACAGCCCCGGAGAACGGGCTCGGCAGTAATGTTCTCTCGACAAGAATCAAGAAATATCCCAATCAGAAACGGTTGGTCAAATTGATGTCGAATCGATATCTTTTGCATCGAAAATGCATCAATTCGACATCGATTCGATGTCTTTTCCATCATTTCTCACTGGGAAAACCGTGTAACATTATACAACGTCAACAGAAATTTTACGGTAACTTACAAACATAATGGTTCGATATGTACATCTACTCATAACGGCAATCGATTGAATTGTGAGAAGGGCGGATAATGAGGACGATAATGATGAAGACAAATCCATAGTTATGCGAGCCTTCGCATAAATTGGTTTTAATAACAATGTATCCAATATCGGATGGGTATTTTCATCCGCCTTTACATTCAAGCGGAAAAAACGTTAAAACGCTGAAGTGAACCACTTTGTAGTTTTGGATAAAATTCTAGATAGAAATTTTCCGACTGACTGCGCATTAATGCGACTCGCGAAGACAATTAAAATTTATGAGTCGTCGTGGTTGCATAAGTGACGTGCAAGTTGGGAAGGCTTCGCTTAGTGGAATAGAACAAGGTAGTGAAATTAATGGACAAAGAAACATTTTTTAGTTCCGCTGTGATCTATTTGGACGGGGCTATTCGTTTAGGGACCATGTTTCCAACGGCGGATACTACAAAGACAAATGCGTCTGAGATGACGTTTCGAACGCATTTACGATGCTTACAATCTTAAAGATCGTAACATCGATAATAAAATTTGCCCTCGCACAAATTATCGTGGCGACCCGAGCACGCGTTCCATCTTTATGTTCTTTTTATGTCGTGGAAGCGGCGCGAAAGCCGAGCATGGATTACACAGCACCACAAAAAGAATGGTCTGACAGACCAAACCAGTGTACCCTTATCTTGACACGCTGAATCCGAATCCGAAGTCAGAATGCTCGTCATATTGGCTCGTTTTTCATTCCTAACCTCAAAAAACACCCAATTAAAAAGCCGGTTTTCCGCCTTTCATATTCAAATGAGTAGTCCAAAAATTTATTTTTAATGTTAACTTCATAATCTCATAACGCTATAACCCCATATTACTGTAATCCCATAACCTTATAACCCAATTAATCAGGGCGTGCAAACTTCTATAACCACAAAACTCTCAGTAAACAGAAATTTTACCCATTTGACTTCAAAAACCATGTAACTCTGTGTGTGCAGGCTTTTATAATCACATAATCCGTAAATTTCAGAATTAAGCTTAATTTTTTATATAAAGAGAAAAAATTATAATTATGTTATGACACGAATAACATTTTCATTTTTATAGTATCCTTATGAGGATAAAAATCGATCTATTTGTAAAAAATTTCTCCTAGGTTATCTCAAGTCATCTATTTTAACCCTCAGTTATTATACTGGGTTTGGCAGACCGGAGCGTATTTTTCAAAGAGTTGTAGTTCCGAAATACGATACGGTACGGAGTAGGTCAATTGGGGGGAAAAAAATTTACGGCCCCCCTCTACTATTATACGACTTGAGCAGGCACAGTTCGGTCGTAATTGTCAAGCCAGAAAAAATAAAAGATTTTGTCCGGGTATCGTAGACCCAGTCTAACAACAACGTCAGAAAAAGTGTGTGCCGTTGAAATCAACTGAAAGGTTAATATTGTTATAAATCATTATATACACATATAAAATAACAGCGATAAGGTTTTACTGAATTTTACACGAAAAAAGAATGATAATAGTAATAACCATAAAATCAAAAATTAAAAAAAAATTTTTTATATAAGAATATTTTTTCAAATAAATTTTCTTATTTTTGTATTTATTTCGTGTATTATTATATATTGTATTATGTTTGTATACGTTATATAAAAAAAAGTATAAAAATAAAGCGCCTTATACGTGAAAAACTGCATATGAAACTGAAATTTACTGATTTCATTGATTGAAATTTACTGATTTCATTTATTGAAATTTACTGATTTCATTTAGCAAAAAAAATACTTTTTTTCTAAAAAATCGTGAAACAACCTCCAAATCCTTAAAGTACAACTCTGGAAGTTTTCATTTGTTACTTATAAAATTTGTTTATATTCTTATTTTAAAGCAAAGATATAGGCGTTTGAACCAAAGTCGATTTTTTCAAAAAATACGTTGACGTTTTTTAAAAATTTTTAAAAATCGAATTAATTTTTGATATTTTAAATAACATATTCATTTTTCTGAGTTTCTGAACTTTTATAAAAAAAAAAAACATTATTGGTTGATTTGAGTCCAAGATATGAGCGATTGAAATTTGATCGGCTACCGCAGACCCAGTCTAATAACAATGGTAAATTTCGATAGTATAATAACTGAGGGTTAAGAGACCATAATAATTGTGTACAAATTTACGTGTTGATTTTTTGGCCACTTTTTCAGTTTCCTGGCCCACTGTGTATTGTAGCGAATTATTCTTGTTAATCGCATCCGTTTTCGCTAATGCTATTATATTGTGCAGTTTTTTTGTAATCATTTGGTCTGTCTAATCCAATTAATAAACCAAATTCTTTAGTTTTATATACTCGAACGTGTTCTATCTGATTCCGACATAACTGCCCTGAATCCTGGATACGACGAGCTATCTCGCGCGCGCGCGCGCATGCTAACGTAATCGGAGACAGAACGATTTAGGATTACATTATATTTTTACTTATATGAATTTTTTTTAAATGTCGATGCTTTATACAGGGTGTAACTAAAAAACATACATGGTGTACACCATCAGATATAGAACAAGAATCCAGATCGAAAAGTCCTGAGTCATTTTTTGATTTAAGCTTTCTGTTTATACGTATATGGTAAGTTTGTTATTATAAAGTGTTAAAGTTAGTCACTCAGCGCTCGTGTACAGTCAGGGACTAAAAGGTTGCAACACTTTTTTTTGATGATTTTTTGAACGCGTAAAAATTTTGAGAATGCGGATCACTTTCTCTGGATACAAAGTAAGCGATTATAATAGCTGTCAAAAACTGTAATATCACACGTGAGTTATACAATGTGAAATCAAGAAATGCATTTGCGTTTTACGACAAATTCTCAAAATACGTTTTGAATGTTATAAAATAATGATATGATGTAAGTTTTCTAAATTTATTTGTATTGTATTATATTTTCGTGTAATGTATAACTCACGTGTGTACTACATTGA
Organism: Tetramorium alpestre; assembly: GCA_021460005.1. Classification (NCBI taxonomy): domain Eukaryota; kingdom Metazoa; phylum Arthropoda; class Insecta; order Hymenoptera; family Formicidae; genus Tetramorium; species Tetramorium alpestre. The sequence continues at coordinate 10,682 of JAJVSH010000407.1, read as the reverse complement.
CAGTTTTTGACAACTATTATAACCGCTTACTATTTGTATCCAGAGAGAGTGATCCGCATTCTCAAAATTTTTACGCGTTCAAAAAATCATCAAAATAAAAGTGTTGCAATCTTTTAGTCCCTGACTCTATAAGGAGGGGAAAGTTGGAGAGTAGCAAGGCAGAATGGAGCGAACTATGCGACAGAAGAACAACGTGCGACGGTGAGCATCGAAGCAGTATAGCATTCGTTCGCCTATAATAATATCCATTCCGCCTTACTACTCTACGACTTTGCCGTCTCTGCCTTTCCCTTGTACACGGGCGCTGAGTGACTAACTTTATACACAGGACTTTTCGATCTGGATTCTCGTTCTATACTTGATATCATACATCGTATATGTTTTTTTAATTACACCCTGTATATTAAATTATAGATATTTAAAAAAATACATATTTAAAAAAATGCCAAACGTCATAGAATATGATTAGAAAATCAAAATTAAAGTCTATTTACTAGAACAGCGCTCGGAATTAGTCCGATAGCTCCTAAGGCACAGCGTCACATGCGCGACTACCGATTTTCGGGCAGTAGCGAGGAAACAGTAGGCGTCGCCTCAGAAATCTGGCCGAAAAGGGCAACTAATTTCGAGCGCTATACTAGAACATACACTGACAATGAGAGAAATAATTATTTCTTTCAACAAAAATTTTGTTGATTTAATAAAACAAGAAGATTGTATGTGCCAGATAATTTGATTGGCTTAACAAAATATTTCTACAAACTATTTTGTTAAGTTGAAGATAATAAATATTATAATCAATAAAATTTTTGATAATTTAAAGAAATATTGTATGAAATGGACAAAATATATACTTCATAATATCAAATTTGTTTTTATTTATACAACAAATGCAGATATTTAATGGAAAAAATAATTTATTATATAAATTGAAGTATAATAATAATTTGTTAATTCAATAAAATATTAAGTTAAGATAAACAAATATTTTATAGAAACAATAATACGTTTCGGTGAGGCAAAAAAATAGCAGATGGAAATTATGAAATATTTTTATAAATCAAAGTTATATTTCTTAAAGCAAACGAAATATGTCATTGATTGAACAAAATATCGTGATCAGATAGTAGTACATTTTATTATTGCAATAAAACGTACTTCAGATTGAAATTACCAAACAATTCAATGCATTAACACTATATTTTATAAATCCAATGAAATATGGAATTTATTTAATTACATATATAATTGAAATTATGGAACATTTTGTGAAACTCAACGAAATAATTTATAAAAATTATCAAATATTTTATTGACACTATAATGTTTTCTGTTGATCTGTCAAAGTACGACATCAAAATTATCAAATGATTCAAGGAATTGAAAGCACAAGTAATACATTCAATGAAATATTCAGTTAATTTAAAAAAATATTTCGTGAAATTAATTGTGCGCTTTAATATTTTTAACAAGTAGAATGCATCATTTATTGGCATATAAAATAATGTTATTTATCAAATTGATAATAATATGCCTTATACGGTCGATGCTGGATCTCTGTGCATAATAATTTTAAGTACATTTTCTTTTGCCCCAGTCAACTCCGCGCCGAAGTTGAATTTTCGGTCTATAAAACGCAGTCTACGAGCTAGAATCGTACAATCTCAAATAAATTTGGAAATCAATTCTTAATAATAAGATACTAATGTATCAATAAATTCTGTATAGGAAACTATGTTGCGAAAAAAATATTATCTCAGCTCAGGGTTTGAACCTGGGACCTCCCGATTATCCGGGGCGGGTGTCTTAACCAATTCGGCCTCTGAAACGTGATGATATTTTTATTCGCAACAGTAAGGGATAAGGTAAGAAAGAAACGTCTTTCTAGGCAACGTAAATAATAAATTAAATTTGACCGTTATGAATATATCAAATTGATAATAATATGCCTTATACAATTCCAAATAAATTTGGAAATCAATTCTTAATAATAAGACACTAATGTATCAATAAATTCTGTATAGCAAACTGTATGATGTTATTTATATTTGAATATTATTTATATTTAGTATTATTAATATTTTTCACATTTGATAATTTTTATGTATTTAATTGAAAAAAAACTTAATTTACTTAATAAAATATTATCTTATATTTGCAACATTATTAATATTTGTATAATAATTTTTATTTATGAATTATTTAAATTCATCTCTTTCGTTTATTTTGACATATTGAGTGATGATGAAATAAAAAATAAAAAAATCTCAAACAACATAATTTCTTCTTCTTCTTCTTCAAAATGATTAACCAATCCCTAATCAGTTGACAATCCCACATCAAACCAATCCCAGGCCACGTCAGTCAATTGACAAATTCAATTTGAAAATTTTTTCAAGTTTGAAAATTTAGTTGAATGTATGAAAGCATTATTAAAAAAACAAACTAATTCAATGAGATTATATAAAAAACTTTTTTCAATTAATTTAATAAAATATTTTGTGTATTGAATATTGTATTATTCTATTTTATTAACAAAATATATATGTTCCATCAAATTAATATTTTTTAATAATAACTTTATAGCTTTCAATAATTAATCAATATGATTTTATTAATAGAACAAATTCATAATTTCTTGATACAATTATATTTCATTAATTTAATAAAATTTTTATTGTTTTATCCCTTACAAATATTTGTTCATTTTAATTATTTTATACTAATATTTTATACATAATATAACATTAACTGAATATTTCTTTAAATAAATTTACTATTTTTAAAAACATTAATGTTCTTGGTTCAACAAAATTATATTATTGAGTTAACAAAATTGATCATTAATTTGAAATAAATAATTTTGAATGATACCATTTTAAGAATTCAATTATTTCATTTTGTTCAAATAATAGATGTGTAATTCAATAAAATAATAGATATTAATTCAATAAAATAAATAATTGCATCAATAAATTGAAAAATCAACAAAATTATTTTGTTAATTCTACAATATTTTTCCCTCAGTGTAGGGCAACTGATAATACAGTAGAACATGCTACGTATTATTATGAAAAATTCGATATTAAACATTCTTTAACTCGATATGATGTTAAACTTCTAGAATATTAGCAACAGATTTAAAAACAAACCGGAGGTGACTTCTTTTCCGCTACGCGCGTTTGCACAAGTAAAAAAGAAAATATTTGCCGACGATGATTCGATCAAATAGCAAATAAAAAAAGTTGAGATTTGTTGAACCATGTAATTGGATCTTGTCGACAAAGTTTCATATTGTCTAATTGCGGGACTGGTGACGCTCCCGCGAATATTTATCTTGCACGTTTTTCTTGGCTGACTTTCGACGTCAGATTGATCTTCGTCCTTGAGCTGAGGAGACCCGCTTCTGTTTCGCTGTTAAACCTCCTTAATACACGACGCACCCATGTCATATTTACTTCAACGCACATCGGAGCTTCTCTAGATAAACAGGAGAAAAAGTATTTTCTGAAGATCGAACATTGATCTAACAATAAGTGACGTTTTGGTACGAGCGTTTGCGCACTAAAAGCAAGAACGCGTTCGAGCAAGAAGAAGAAACACAGAGCTCGTGTGGAAGATTTAGAGTCCACTAGCTTCGAAATTATTGATTGTTTGATATATCTAAGGATCACGGCAATAAGTTGCGCTTAGGTAGGACGATTAGCGTTGACGGATATATCCCTCGTTCCTGATAACATCATGCCTCGTACAATAACTGAAATAGAGCCAGAACGACATTGTCCTAATATTGATACTATCGCGACTTAAGATGTCTCTCTCTCGCAATTTATTCTCAAGAGCGTATTATTCCAAAAAAAAAGAAAAAGAGAGAAAAAGAAAGAAAGAGATCGACTCTTACCGGTCGATGGATATCGCCATCAGAGTGAAGACGCTGGCGCATATCGTGAGGACCGCTATGAAGTCGAAGATCTTGCAGTAGAACGTTCCGAACGGCCAGTAATTTTTGAGCAGGTAGATGGAATTGAAGATACCGTTCAAGGTCGATATCATGGCGTCCGCGATGCTGAGGTTTACCAGAAAGTAGTTGGTGACGGTATGCATCCGCCGGTGGGCCAACACGATCCATATCACTATCAGATTACCGCCGATCGCCACCGTGATCATGCCGACGAACAGAAGCGTCCAGATTATCTGCCGCCACCACGGGAGCACGAATTGATTCCACTGCTCGAGATCCGTGTTGTTGGTGCCGTTATCATAGACGTCATTGTCGAACCGAAGCGTTGTCACGTTCCAGGAATGAAACGTGGAGTTGTAGGTCACAAAGTCGTCGAGGCTCTGCATCACGAATATTGCGGTATCTCTCTCCCCGTTGACTTACGTTGAGCTACAGATGAGCGAAAGACCGCTCGTTCGATTGCTGTTTTTGCTCTCCACCGCTAATCAACCACCGCCGCAGCCGCCTTTCATAAATTTCACGATGTCTTCCTTACCTCACCTTAAAGCGCGCTAAGCTTTCGTCCGGTGTGCGAAATGGTCGAGGAGCTAAGGAACATCCGTCGGTCACACTCGAGATAGTCGAGGAGCTAAGGAATATCCGTCGGTCATACTCGCGCGCTGCTATTACCGTGCGTAAATTCCGCTTCACGCTCGCCCGTAGGGTTGCCGATTCTTTCGTTCGGGGTTGCGCTCTCATAGAAAGCTCGCACTACTGGTATCGAAAACACGAGTTTTTAATCCCGGCGTGTCGCATCGCGTCAAAACGCGTTAACGAATGGCGAATTTTTTTTCCGTTTGATCATAATTGGAAAAATCGCAATGGTGCGTGGAACGAATCGACTTTGAGGGACATGCGCGCCGACCGCGTCGATTTCCTGCCCCGATGTTACTAGAACGGATTGAGAATTCCGCGCACTTCCCGAAGATCTCCTTAATTTTCAATTGGCTCGATAGCTTATCGCGATTACTATGTAGATAGAACAAAATCGTCCGTTCATAGTCGCAAGCAATTTAAACGCGAGAGATAAAGGAAAGTGGCGAGAGGTAGATCGCGCCGTTTTTTCAGAAAGTTTCCGAAACGTGCCGGAAGAAAGTTCGCGGGATCGATATAAAAGTTCCTCGAGAAAAACGTGTAACTGGTCCCGGGATGTACAATCCGTGAAACTTCGGAGGAACATCCACTCTTTGAGGATATTCGACGGAAAGTTTCTACAAGAATTGTTGTCGATAAGACGAGGAAAATAGGTCTCTTCTCTGTCTGCCAGTCGACATCGGAAAAATGCCACTCATAGGCTGGACATGGAAAGTAAGAATTTACGTCGTGGCGTCTATCTCAGGCGCGACGGAGGATCTTGTTGGTATTCTTATCCCATTCGCAAAATTCCGCATTCATCCGCGGAGCGACGTCCTTATGTTGACGAATTCCTCCACTGCGGTCTTATCTACGCCCCGATCTGGAACATGTATTATAAGATCGAAATCATTATTTGAGGTGGAATTAAGTACTATTTGTGCGAGAGCGGAAAACGAAGAACGCGAGAAACATGAATTATCGCGCGATTTGCTCCCGCGCGTTGCGCCGAGCGGGAATGTTCGATCTGGACATCGGCGAAAAACTCGAGAAATGTGAGTGTACGGCGCGAATGAAATCCGTGAAATTTCATCTGTCTCGCAGTGATGGTACACTTTTGAACCTCTAGCACCACGGTGCTCTTAGTGTGGGGGAACACCACTACAAGCGAGCTCTGCATTCGACCCTGCTTCGGGTCTTATTAGTAATTAGAGACGAACAGACATATTATGTTTTGTCTCCTTGCCTCCTATTCAGCCACGAAAGCGACACGCGATGCGTTCCGCGTTTCTGTTACGTGTTGAATGCCTTTTCCAGATACAATAGATTTTATAGATTTATTTTCTCATAATTCTTGTCAGTTGCTAAGTGTATCTTAAATATATTAAATGATTTTCTACTGACTTTTTTTATATATTTAATATAAATGTCTTTTCGAGATATTTTAATTTTGTCACGACATTTTTTAATAGAAAATATGAAATATTTCATAAAGTATTCAGTTTTTGATGACTTTACCTTAATATTTTTAGACGAAAAATAATGAAAAGAATCGATTAATGTTTTGGAAAGCTCTCGAGGTAAGTTATAAGAAAGCTCGAGGTAAGCATAAGAATATGCAATGAAAAATAGAGGACTCCACTTAAAATATTCAATCGAATATATTAATTGCCTTATTAACAAATCCTTATAACTTTAGTAAAAATAACGTTAGAAACAGATAGAAACGGATAAAACATCCTATCCTTTCAGTTTCTGACTGTTTTACTATTGCAAAGAAAGAAACGCATAGTAAAACAGAAACGGAAGGGATAGAGTGCATGTTTTATCCGTTTCTAATGGATTTTTTCTAGAGAATCTAAATTACGTACTAAAATGTTTATAAAAATTACAATGATGTTTTTGCAATCTGAATTACATAATTAAACTCGCCAGAGTAAATATCATAATAAAACATCAAATTACATAATTAAATACATTATGCATATATTACAAATGTAATTAAACTTATTTTTTAAACTTATTATTTTTTCAGTTTAGCAGCGCCAAATATTTTGAATACTGTACAGAAACATATTAATTGTTGGCACAATACTTGACGCAATTTTTTACCTTTTTTTAAAAAAAGGTAATTTTGTTGTGATATCACACATTTTGTAGTATCAAATAAAATATGTACAGAATGTTACAAGATGCATAATAACTTTAATACTTGGATAGTTATAAATCAAGAACAGATTTTGAAAGTATCTTCCATAAATTTTGATAGAATCAGCAGTAATTTAATAAAACATCTGCTAACAGAGTATAATAGAAAATTGAATGTAGAAACTGAGCACATTCTACTGTTTTGTACTCGTTTAAATATTTATGAAATGAGATTCATCTTGATTTCATATTGATACTTCAGATTATATCGGCAGAGCAAGATTTGTGAATTTGTACGTACTTTGTTGCATTCGCTTTCAGTGTTTTCTTGTGTATCCAATAATTGTTTTTCACTGGCTTTTGCCATCATACCGTCATAAATTAGGAAACTGTAAACCGATATTCCAGATTCTTCAGGCAGTATATTAATCGCTGAACTCATTGCACTGTTAAAACGAATGTGTGAATATTCACACATTTTTTGAAAATTCACACACTCATAGGTGTCCTAATGCGGGAGACACGCATTACAGTGCAAAAAGTGTGTGATATTCACACATTTGTTTTAACAGTGTAGCTTTATCGTATTTATTATGGCCCGTATTCAGAACACGTTTCTAAAGATGTTAGCGCGTTTTTATGTCATTCTCTCTTTATCATACAATAAATGTAAAATAAAGATAGAAAGACATAAAAACGCACTAACATCTTTAGAAGCGCGTTNTGAATACGGACCTATGTGTTGATCTTCATCTAACTCGAGATGTTTAAACAGTTTGAAACTTTGAATATTTCTACACAAGGCATACTCACTATGCTATCAAAGAGATCCAACGTATTTATGAGGACATCTCTCTATTAAACAAAAAAGAGATNGTNAATAACGTTTAAAACAATTTTGNTGATACTATATTGTACAATTTAAATGNGCATACATCTAAAGATGCTGCTAAANTTCTNGCAGNCGTAATATCTTTATTCCAAATGTATGTTAAGTTTATTTTATAAAATGTAGGGAGTGTAAGTAATTCTTGCTTANATTGAAATGTACAAATAATGCTATGATACTAACGGAANTTCTTTANATNTTGATNTTTAANCGACAAAAAATTGCATTTTATTGATAGCTTTACTCATATCTTACTTATATATCGACAGTTTTCTNTTGTCTTTTTAGAGCTAATAACTGCATATAAATCCGATTCTTCTAATTGTATTCTAAGTCTTCTAAGTATTGTATAATAAGTCTTCTAAGAGTATTACTTCAAGGNTTTGACCTATATAAAATTTTGAAAATCTTGATTACAAGAGACAAAACGTATATTAAGAGACAAAGCATAATTTTAATTGTATTTAATTATATTATAAATATGTTTCTTCCTCTTACGTGAAAGTAATTTTTTATACTCTCTATACATATAGAGAATTATATTTAGAANAATTTTTGCTAAAATAGANAAATATCAATCAATTTCGAAAGTTTTTCCATATTGAATACATTTTTTAATTCAAAAATTCATTGAATTTGCTAAGTTAAAACATGTATAATCATAATTTCAACACAAAAAAGAATATATTGACCGATATATTTACTGAGTAATGATACGATANGAATTTTAACTAGATAATTACATGAGGAACGTTTTCAAAAAAGTGAACTTACTGTGGAAATAAAAGATTAAAGATTATGANACTAGTATCCATGTATATCCATACATATTGACAGCATACATACACCGGCGGTGGCAGTGGAGATACTTTAAATTTTTTTAATAACCTACTAACTTTGAATAACGAACTGTCAAAACCGTCACAATAGCAATGCTAGCAATGCGAAGGCAAACGCAGACAACTTAATTGTGTTACATTTNNTCACCCTTTCCGAACCCGCCTCTTGACCAAACTTCGATAACATTTCTGCTATTCTCCCGCGCGCTCCCTTGCCACAATTTGATAATAACGACAGAGAAAAAAATATTTTAATATTTTCTACATTTAAACTTTGAGTTGTAATATCTCTGCTCGTAGAGCAAGGTACGTACAAGAAAAATAACAACTCTTTTCTTATACAAATTGCCCCCAAGCTATATATTGAGACTACTTAGAATTCACTCGGATTAGCCATTATTGAAATATGATAATACGATATCTTCTTTAAAACGGCAAACGTCTAGTATTGCTGATTGACTGATTATTATGATTTATAATTATCAAAAATTCAGAAAGAAATTCAGAAGGCCTCATTGACGCGCGATGCCGTTTGCGCCAGTATANAAGTATAATAAAAAATCAGTCAGATATTTAGAAAAAAATATAAGAATTAATAGCTAAAAGATAATCCTCTAAAGAGTTCAAAATTTAAGAGGATTTCAGAAAGTTCTTTGTATATACGTCAAATTGTACGTGCGTGCGTGCGTATTTTTTTGCACAGCGAAGTAGTTAAATTATAATCTGTATGAATCTATACGTAAAAAAAATTATACGTCTGGTATGTTCGCACTATGAACAATATATATATATCGCTATCACTATCGATTTCATACTGGTAACCGTTTTAACTAATAAAAAAATCTATAAAAATTTAAATTAAAAATAAAGTTCAGTTAAAACTGAAATATATGTATATTTGATATGATACAAAAGCAGTTTAATGCATCCAATTCAAGTAAAAAGGTTGTTGCCTTTAATAACAAGTAACGAGCAGTTCTTATTTATACTTCTCCGATACTTTATAAAGTATAAACATAAATAATTTTTATATTTTCTTACTATAAATTGTAAATTTCTGATATTTTTAACATCAAATCATTATTAATCTCTTGATAATCAACGATTCTCGATATAACTTATTTAGCTTTTCTCCCTTGTTCATATTCGTGAAAAAAGTTTATTAGTTGGGTTATTAACTTGCTTAATTAGATTATTAGAGTATTAAAAAAAGTAAAAACATAAATTTTTTTAAACATTTAAAAATTTAGAGATGAACAAAAATTGTTATGTTCATTTATAACATAACCGTATGATTAGATACGACTGCTTGTCACGATTGCCTTGAATTGAAATCAGTGAAGTTGCACATCACACGGAACTACGCGAGAAACTAGATAGTCATATCTTTGAATTTTCCAGGATGTTGCGCTGCTATAATTCCAATTCGCTACGAGAAGCCGACGATTACGGGAGAATGGTGGCGAAATAACTTTCGTGCGTTCTCACGCGAGAAGTATGCGCTTCTTATTCTTCTTTCTTTACTGGTTCCTGTTCCTGGTCAATTCATTATACGGCCAAAGCAAATATTTATGCTCTGCTTGAAGTAAGGAGATCGTAATCGAAATCGCGCGTAATCAAGCCACTGTTTGATTGATGTGAGACTATGAGATTGTCAAAGCGAGTCCGCACGAGTATGAATATGAACGTTTCACACACAGGGACTCGGACGGAAGAGGAATATCAATGGGAGCAAGGCAAACATTTTAAAATAATACTTTCCGTAGAGATAACATACTTCATTTTAAAGCACCAATTATTTATGAAATGATAAATTATTATGGTAAATTCCATATAAAATTATCCATGAAATTGTTGCACATATTTCACACTTGTATTTTCATTAATTATGGGCATATTAGCATTATAACGATTTTGTTAATTGCAAGCTTGTTTGGCTTAATTATAAATAATACTATAATTATACTATTATAAAAATACTATATATATAGTATAAATAATACTAAAATTAATACTTGGCTTTGCCATGATTTTCGGTTTTATTTTTTCGCTTGTAAAGAGGCGATTTTTATGACATTGTTTGTTAACGTTACTGGCCCTTCTTGGTCCGTTCTCCTACTTTGAAATATCTTTTCTGAGTCTTTACTGATTTGCAATAAAAACAAGAAGAATATGTAAATTTATTGTAACTCTAAATATTCTTAATAAAGCAATAATAAGAGAGTTTCTATAA
>JAJVSH010000404.1:23621-35317 GCA_021460005.1 Tetramorium alpestre | reverse complement strand
AAAGTTATCGCTTTTACAGATAAAAATGTCTACTACATCACAAAAGCACAGAAACTTTGTGGCCGAGCCGATGGGAAATAAGTCTGTGACTGAGCTCGCTGGTGTCGGGGAAGTTCTTGGAAAAAGATTAGAAGCTGCAGGCTTCGACAAGGTGAATATATATTTGTATACAAACGATTTTGTATAAAATACAAAATTTATGATTTTACTTAACACTGTAGAACTATCGAAGGTTATTTTCTATCAAAGGGATCATCTACTGAATTATAAAGGAATCATATAAGGGATCATATACTTGAAATATGCAGATATATTTCAGTAAAAGTCAGAAATTAAGGTGTTTTAAAATAATAATTATACTAATTATAAAAAACAAACTAGTTTTTTTATAGTTCTAGTATTTTACTCGATAGTTCTAGTATTAAAATATTTTATATATGTTCCTATTAATGATTTTATATATTCTTAGAATGATTATATATATTCTTAGAATGATTTTCCCAAATAAATTAATTGATTTAATTATCTTCTTATTGAGTAATATGCCTGCATTATTTTACATTATTACTTACATTATTAATTATATATATTTAAAACTCTTGCTATAAAAAATTTTGATTGAACCGATCAGCAATTAATATAACGAAAATTTGATTAAAGTTGCTCTTAATATCTTATAATGAAAAGATTTATTCCAATATTTATACAATTTTTATTTAGGNATAAAATCGTTGTGCTAAAATTATTACAAATTTATTCTGATTTATTCGAAACTGAACCCAAAAAGAATAATACACAATTCTTTATGATTAATAATTGCACAATTGTTTATGAGTCTTTATGGAATATATTAATATAAATTAATGATTATGAATTTTGTTATATAGGCATACGTAGTTCTGGGTCACTACTTGGTATTAAAGAAGAATAAAGAGTTGTTTCAAAAGTGGATGAAGTATGCGTGTTCGGCAAATGCGAAACAATCGACAGATTGCTATCAATGTCTCACTGATTGGTGCGAAGAATTTTTGTAAACTAGCTGACTTAATTTTCGACTTAAATATTCTTTTAAGAACGCAAAATATTAACTATAAAGTTATATAAACACACATAAAATGTAAAATATATTTTAATACTTATATATTTTAAATACTTTGTACTTTGCTTAGATACAATTTTAAATATTGGACGTAAAATGTAAATTTTACTTCTATACTTAATAGTATAACTTAAATAGTATAAATAGTATAAATAGTATAACTTAATAGTAATTATAGTCATATATGGCGTTTAAAAATTTGCTTTCTAATTGAATAATATTCATTTCATGTTACATTTATTGAATTCAAACAATTAGCAGTAGAAATTTCAATGAAAATTTACATGCGTTAGTAATATAATCAAGAAATTCGAAAGTTTTATACGATACACATCACGATACATATTGAAAAAGAATTGTTACTTTTTAATGAATACAAATGTTACAAAAGAATGTGCAGTCTTAAATATAAGAACGTTGATAAGCTTAAAAATATAAACGTAATGTTCATGTAAGCAAAACAGAAAATAACAAGATTTATTCTCTAATAATATTTTAATTGAATTATCAATGTGTTACGTCTGCCGCCTCCACCATAGCCCCATATTATCCCCGAAACCGCGATAACTTTCTTATTTACCCCATATATTTTCGCGGCGCCGTACGACTGTAAATCCGCCATGCGTCGGTAATCCGCGAAATCTACCCTATAGAATTACCCGTGAAAAAGAGACGTATCGCGTAAAATCTATGCATATTCTTTAATATGCATGGAATCTTCTTAAATGATAACAAATCAAGAGGCACGGTAGTGTCTCGCGCGCCAAGTTACGCGCAGCGGGACGCCGAGACACAGCCGTGCCTCTATTACGCGAGACGTCGTTATGAGAAATTCTTCGATTATCGGATCTCGTTAACGACTGAACCGATCGAATTTTAAGTCGGCTTAATCGAAAGCTTAGGATCGATTTATATAAGAAAAGTGTTTTTATTTTTATTCTGTGTGAACTATGAGCAGAGATATCGCGATATAAAGTTTAAAAAAGTCTAAAATAGGCAATTTTTCATTAAGAAACGTCGTCGTCGTCATCGTCGCCCNGGCTAGGATTGGTCATTGAGAAAATNTCCAGGTTCGCTTTTTCAACGTAAGAGTGCGCTACTGTTACGCGGCTGCACTGATCTGCACTGACANCTAACTGACAGCTATAACGCGAANCGATTCAAAACCTCAATGTGTCATCAAGAAACATTTAACTGTGTAGGTTAAGTGTAGGTGTGCGTGTACGTTCAATCAANAAGATCAAGAGGCACGAGGCAGAGATATTGCACGAGGCCCATTGTCCGACGTGACATGTCATCACGTGACATTTTTTAAACGCTGAAAGTGATCGTCGAGCATTAAAGTAAATATATGATGAATAATTAAAAAATTAATTGTATGAATTATCGTATATTAATATTAAAATATTGTCTGCTGTGCGCCGATATAANACCCATTAAGTTATCCACTAGCAAGCTTGGAACGAGAGATTTGAAAGAATTACGACAGAATTAATATTTTATTGAATTTACATGTCTATCAAGATTACTGAAAATTTTATAACACATGAAAAAACTGTGTGGAAAAGTAATAATATATTAAGTTGAAGAATATATCACAAACGAATTTTTCGACATTTGAGTTAATTGAGAGAGAGAGAGAGAGAGAGAAAATTAAGTATAAAATACGATAAAATAAAAATTTCAAAGTATTAAGTACCAAAGAAATTATATTATAAAAAGTCACTATTTCTTAAATTTTCATAATAAAATGTTGTAACAAGTAATTCTGTATATTTTATGATAAGATTAAATATTAAATAAAATATCGTTTTTTTATGTTTTTTAAATTGGCACAAAGCATATTATTATAGCATAATAATAAGCATATTATTTGAAGTAAGTTTTTATTCTTCTAACATGTGCATGTGTGACTAACCAATGTTTACAAAACATTTAAAAAATGTTCAATACTAGAAACAACATTCTAAAATCAGATTGAACAAACAAATATTTCCATCTATCATAAATGTTATTTTTAAACCAATACAATTTTTCGTTCGTTAGCGGGTGTAATTTGTTCTCGCAACAATCAAGAATTCCGAGAATTTCGTGGCGCGTAGTTTGCCGTGCAGTTTCGACTATTGTTATGATGATCCAAGCTGGCAGCTACAGAGAACCGCAATGTGAGTTGCAAGAAAAAGAGACACACACGATAAGAACTTATTGGCGAATGAAATCAGTTGAATGGCTTTATCGGGTTTCTCGATCTTGGTATTACATCAATGACCGCACTAAAAAAATCAAAATAGAAGAAAAAACGGGAAGGCAAATATTTAAGTTCAAGAAATCTTCGATGATTCTCCGGTGCATTGTGCGATTTATCAGTAGATTAACTTATATTAATTACAGAATAATATATAGAGTTTGTGATATATTGCAAATGCAACTCATTTTATAACGTTAATGAGATTTATTTCATACACTGTTCCTTTAACATTATAGCAAACTTTGAAATCATACTGTTATAAGAATTTCNCAAGTTTTTGTTTCCANAAAATTANCATAATTTGAAAAGTTGTAAATATTTTGTAAGAACTAAAATATACTTTTGTAAAAGAATCATGTCGTTTCAACGTAATGTATAATATTTAACTATCAAAAGAAACATCTACTTTATGAGTTAAAATAAAATTGAAACTTTTCAAATACGGTATTTCATATGCAATGATCTATTATTCTAAATATCAATTTTCTTGCTTACCAATATTTATTTATTTTTCTTCTTCTTTTTTAAATTCTTTCTAGTCTTGCTTTCTCTTGTGCTTTCTTCTTTTCCATAGCATTTTCTTGACGTTTTCTTTTTCTTTTTTTAATTTCTATTATTTTCTGACATTTTTCATCAGCTTTAGCACGATGATAAGCTTGCCATTGAACAGAAGTAGCTACTACTAGAATTTTTTTCTTACTTTGACACTTTTTTATCTGCTTTTTTTGAGATTGTGGCCAAAATAAAGATCTAAATACTTTAGTAGATCTAAACACTTTTGTAGATCTAAACACTTTTGACACTCCAGGAAGAATTTATTATCATATTCTATAGCTTGATTATCTGTAAATTATTTAATTATATATTTATGTATAGCAAAAGGATTATACTTTACATATATCTTTGGGAATAAATTCAGGTTAAATTGATTTTAACCAATTTGATTCAAAGTAGAGTTTCCATGAGATGTTTTATTAATTGAGCAACTTTCTTCCTTAGATAGAGAAGTAGATCTAAAGTTTAGTCATTTTTAATCAGATATTATAAGTTTGAAGTACAATTAAATAAATAAAATGTGAGTAAAATATTGATACTTCGCAACATTAGTTACTCATTAGAGTTACTCATTAGAAAGAATTCCTGAATTTATTGAATCTGAAAAAATTACTGAATTTTTTTCGTCACTAATTGGACTGTTAGATGTAATAGGTATCGTTTCTATATCTGTGATCCGAATTGTTTCAANAAATTGTTCATTTGCTGCATTTATAATAGGAATTTCAATTGTTTGAAACGTACACATGGAATTTTCAGTATCATTTTCNTTGATCATTAANTCATCTTCATTTGTAAATATTACTGCATCTAATATTACTTCAGAGTTAGTAAAATTTTCGGTTTTATCTTGAATTATATCTTTTTCTTGGTTATTTGTGATGGTTTCAGTGATGGTTGTCAATATTTACAACAATGTTCTCCTCTGTTTGAGATAGTGTGATATTTGTCGTACTTCTTAAAAGGAAAAATTGAAAATAGTGCAAATAGAGATGCAAATAGCAAATAGAAATAAAAAGCATAATAAAAGTAATAATATAGAAATAGTAAAAAAAATAAAATATCAAAAGATAAATGTAATAAATTTGCTTATTAGAAAATTAGAAAAATTACTTGGAAGATCTTGAATTGACAACCAAACGTTAAAAAGTCTTTTATTTTCAAGTTGCACTAAATGAGTAGCATTTGGATATAATGCTATTAATTCAATACCATTTTCAATGCAAAACTCTGATAACGTAATGTTAAGTGAGAGCAATGACCATCAACATATAAAATGATACGGCGAGGAATATTATTTTGTAAAACCCATGGGTGAAATATATTGGTAATACATATATTCAAAAAATGTTTCAACTATCATCCAGCCTTTATCAGATTTTCCTATGCCCCAACCATCTGGTATACTTTGAGAAATACTGTATGGAATTCGTTGATAGAAAAACATAATCATAGGAGGAGGCAATTGACTATTAGCATATGTCATAAATAAAACTATCAAGCATTCTTTGTCATCATTTTTTATAAAATTGTATACTGCTTTTTCACCTCTTTTTACTAAAACACGTTCTCCTTTTGGACAAAGAAAGAATGCTGATTCATCGCAATTAAATATTCGACACTTGTCAATATTAATGAGTTCACGTTGCTCCAAATGTTGCTCTACTTCTGCAAACCATCCTCATAGTATTGTTTCTGTTACAGATGCTCGATTATGAGAAAGATTTTGTGAAATTCTTGATGTAATTTCTAGATGTCTTTTAAAAAAAAATTCCTACCAACGTCATCCAGGTCGTCCATCCTTAAACAGTGTATCCCATATTTTTATCAATAATTGCACGCTATTAATTAATTGACTTTTTGTAACGGAAAAAGGAAATCCTCGTTGATAAAGATACATTATCCATTTTACAAGTTCAGCTTTTTCCTCTTTATTTAGATATGATACCAGACCCACATTTTTTCCCATTAGTAATTTTCCATTGTATTTATAAAAAAATGTAGTTCTTGATATACCCATGGTTTTACTTACATAGCTGATAGTTTTTCCAGAACGGACATCATTCAGAGCTTTTTCTAGATCATTATCTGAGTATTTTTTTCTTAGTCTTTGAGTTGCCATAACTCTAAATAAAAATGTTTAAAATAATAAACAGAAAATAATAGATACAAAGATAGGAACATATGCAGAAAAATTTTAGCCATATTTTACTTTTAAAATATAATGTATAATATATTGCAATATATATACAGGGTGTCCCAGAATTGTCGCGCCAATTTTCGTGAGCAGGTAGAGTGGACCAAACTGAGTCGAAAACTCCTCTACCCTTTTGCAATTTTCGCAATAGTTAACGAAATATTAATTGTTAAAAATGGCCGTATTAGANCGGCCCTCCGCTGAATACAAGCGCGCGGCGAGATACGACCGCCCAGCGTCATTGTTACCAAGATCGCGAGTTGTTTTCTACAAATGGCAAAAAACAGGGGGACAATCGCAGCTCAGAACCGCAGCTTTTAGGCATTGCCGCGTTTAGTAAACAACTCCTCGCGATCTTGGGAACAATGACACTGGGCGGTCGTATCTCTCCGCGCGCTTGTATTTGGCGGTAGGCTGGGCTAATACGACGATATTTATTCATTAATAACTCAATAACTATTGCGAATTTTATAAAATGGTACATAACTTTTCTTCTCGGTTTGACCCAATCTACCCCCAGTTTCGGGCTGTTAACTTTCGTACCGGACACCCTGTATATATATTTATATACAGGTTTGAAAATAGGCGTATCACTCATTGATAAATAGAGCAGATTAAATTGAGTAGAAAAGTCCTTTACTCTCATTTACTTTACGTTTTTAATAATAAACAAGTAGTTATTAATTAATAAAGATTTGTAAATCAACATGCATCGGTGCCATTCGACGAGAAGAAATACTCAAAAGGATATTCAAAGTCCAGTCGCAAAATCCAGGCGCGCGACAAGACATTAGTAGAAACAATTTGTTAATAGTAAAGGCAATGTATAGCTAGGCATGACGTTGAATTTCCACGCGTTTTATTATTGTTAATAAGAGATAAAGTCAAATTATCTGACAAGAAGTAGTACACACAGCACAGAGTGATTCGTTGAAAGCGCGATATCTTGGATGGTGGAACTTTTATCCCTTTCATGATTATTTTATTCCTAATCTAAAGGTTAAATTTAAAGCATTGAAACTTGCGACCGGGAAATTCGTTTTAATCGGAGACAATCTGGAGAGATAAATAAATTAATTTTTTTAATTAATTAATTAATTAAAAAAAAAACACTCTAACATACACCAGATATCTGTTTTTACGCATAGTTTTTATACTTCTGTTAAAGGCAAATAACACACACACAAAAACACAAAAAAAGTTGTCTGAATAGAACATTCCACTAAGCTTTATGTATTTTGACGCGCTGAATTCGAATCCATCGTCAGTTTAACNCCAGCATGTATAGGTTTCGAATAAATCAGAAAAAATGACTAAAATCCCGGACAATCGTAGAAAAGTCGATTAATGGACATGCATCAACAGCAATGAATGAAAAAGTTTATTTGNACCGGCCTTATACTCATATATTTTGACGCGCTGAACACAAATCTGGCATTGATTGATCCCTCCAATTTGAGTATTTTGAAAAAACGAAGGAGATGATTCAAGCCCCAATCTGATCAGTTTAAATAATTCCATTATCTCGAATGAAAAAATGTATACTTCGAAATGTATACAGTAAACAAAACAATAGATTGATTTGAATTCAGCGCATCAAAATACAGAATAAAGATAGCCTAGTGGAGTATTCTGTCCAAAAAACTTTTTGTTTCTGTTACTGTGTAATTAATCATATTCAGATAACGATAATACAAGAAGTTTATCTTCTGCATGATTATAATTTAATTGGAATTTAATTTTTTAAACCTAAAGGAAAATTTTATTCCACATATATTACTTAAATAATATTATGTTGGTTTTGTAGATTAGAACTGTAAATTAAACCGTAATTTAAACAATATCGAACCAAACAACAAATAAAAAAGATTAACTCTATCAATAATATCTTTTACTAATATTACATTCGATTTTTTTTTAAATTTAATTTATTTATGATCATTATGTTATTACATTTGATTATATGATTATTACGTTATATTATTAAGTTACAATTATTGTCAAATAAATTATTATCAAAATAATTCAAAATTTATTTTATTAATTTTTTTTAAATACGTTTCTTAACTATTTATTATTTTAGATAATATATTTGCTTGATTTATGTTAATAGTTTTTTTTNAATTAATTCAAACAGGTACATAATGTATTTTCTGTTTCTATGAAACAAGTGAATTTATGTATTTGTACATTTCATATCAGCGTATCTATTATAATCTTATAGAAAGTNTGTTACTGTGTAATTAATCATAATCAGATAATGATAATACAAGAAATTTATCTTCTGCATGACTATAATTTAATTGGAATTTAATTTTTTAAACCTAAAGGAAAATTTTATTCCACATATATTACTTAAATAATATTATGTTGGTTTTGTAGATTAGAACTGTAAATTAAACCGTAATTTAAACAATATCGAACCAAACAACAAATAAAAAAGATTAACTCTATCAATAATATCTTTTACTAATATTACATTCGATTTTTTTTTAAATTTAATTTATTTATGATCATTATGTTATTACATTTGATTATATGATTATTACGTTATATTATTAAGTTACAATTATTGTCAAATAAATTATTATCAAAATAATTCAAAATTTATTTTATTAATTTTTTTTAAATACGTTTCTTAACTATTTATTATTTTAGATAATATATTTGCTTGATTTATGTTAATAGTTTTTTTTTAATTAATTCAAACAGGTACATAATGTATTTTCTGTTTCTATGAAACAAGTGAATTTATGTATTTGTACATTTCATATCAGCGTATCTATTATAATCTTATAGAAAGTATTTCTTGTTGCCAAATCTGTACAGATTTTATTATATTGAGGCACACATTATAGAAATTGTATTGTTCGTTTAAATCAGCTGTGGCGTATTATTCGCTTCAATGTTATCAATCCATATCGAGCAACAAAGAAAATCTGCGTTTGTAGTAAAATCTTATCATAAATTTATTATGAACTTTCATAGATTAGAAACTATTATCAGCGGCATTTTTTATATCATACGGATGCACTCTACACGAGTATAAAATGCAGTGAATTTGTTAGACTGAAATTAGTCAGCAAAATGTTCTCCAAAGTAGTCATATGTTTTGCTTTCACAGCGGTGGCAATCGCTGGTAAGTCCTGGTAATTTCTTGATTTATTGTATATTGTACAATATATTGTACAAGTAATTTATATACACGTAAATCCATTAAGTTATATTTAGAAAATTTAGAACACTGAAGCAATATATAAAATACTATTTTTATTAAGCAGTCTGAAATTAATTAAATAAATAATAATTTAATCACATTGTATCGTTTCATAAATCATAAAACAAAGCAGAGAAAGAGATTATAAATAATTCTAATCATACTTTATAGAACTATGATATATTACAATAAAAATTTCTTACGTTACTACAGGAGACGCACGGTTTGATTACTTTCAGGCATCAAACTTGGCATCAAACAACAACTGACAATTAACAACAATTGATATACAGATTATTTGACGCCAAGTTAAAAAATTGAAAATCGTCAAAACGTTTCCTCGAACTTGTAGTCCTTGTGATAGAGAAGAGCGAAGACGTAAAAATGCGACCACTAAGTGAAAATAAATGTGCTCAAATCGTATTGCTGCTATTAAACGGCCGCACGCAAGAATACGTCGCAAGTCAAATCGGCATCGACCAGTCGATTGTTTCCCGCATCTGGACTCATTATAAAGAAACGGGCGAGTTTCGATCGCGACGAAGACATCAGAAACGTATCACGATTCCTCATGCTAAACGAAATGCTCGCTTAACATATGCACAAGAATACATAAGTTGGACAGTGAATCAATGGCGTAATGTCTTATTCACCGACGAGTGTAGATTCAGTCTATTTAATTGCGATGGACCAATTCAAACATGGCATCGTGAAAAACCCTTCAATACATCATGTGTTGCTCCTGTGCTAGCCAACAACTGTGGGTCTGTACCGGTCTGGGGAGGAATAACAATGGATTCACGCACAGAACTTGTTATTCTATCATCACAAGTACTCACAGCAGCACAATACATAGATGATATTTTACAACCTTATGTCCTTCCAATGAGTCATCAAATAGGAGGAAATTTTATTCTTATGCATGATAATGCCCACACGCACACTGCAGCTACCACGAGCCAATTCTTAAGAGAAAACTCCATTACGCTGCTTAAGCAACCTTCAATGAGCTCAGACTTGAATCCCGTCAAACACGTCTGGGACATGATGGGTCGGAGATTAAGGAATCTGGCAAGGCCACCAGCCAATTTACAAGAGTTGCAGGCAGCATTGATCCAAATCTGGAACGAAATTCCTCAGGAAGACATAAGAGCCTGCATCAACATGCACGAGCGGCTAACAGAGGTGATAACACATCGAGGAAATAATACTCGATATTAAATCACAAAATTTTACGCATTTTTAACGTTTATACGCATATTTACACAATTACATATAATGTAACACATTACATGCGCGCGCGCCCCACACACACACGCACACGCGCACGCGCACGCGCACGCGCACGCACGCACGCGCGCACGCACGCACGCACGCACGCACACACACACACACACACACACACACACACACACACACACACACACACACACACACACACACACACACACACACGATGTGGAAAATCCGACCGGCAACCTCCTCGCGGTGCACATCAGGTAATGCCAGTGCCGGCGGTAAATAACGGATAATGCACGGATAATTTGAAACGTTGTATCTCTCTTAAAAAACTTGTACGTATAACTATTTTTTTTAAATTGATAAGATCAATGTTTATGGTATAAATAAAACTTACCGAAAAAATTTGACTAATTCTGTCCGTCCCACTGAATTATGCAATTTTATTAAAAACACGTTTTCACTTTTATGAGAATAGCAGGGTAAAGATGATATAAGACAAAAATAAAAAAAATTGCTTCTTACAGTAAACATTTTACTCTTCAAATTTAAAAAAGAAATGATGTTTGTACGATAATTTTTCACGATATTATGCTCTTTAAATTTTACTTAATTTCGCCTATAATGTTTTGATGCCACATTTTTTTGAGCAATGTATATGTTAATATATTCTTTCAAATATTATTAATTGATATTTTGGAGAGGCCTCGAGTTGTGCTCCAGATGCCATCAATCTTGCCACTTCATTCCCTTCAAGTGTGTAACTACTAGGGCACCGATCAGCCACCGCTCGACCGAACATCCATCAGGTGAAGACATGAGGTCCAACCCTTTCTTTAAACAATCTATTCGAACGGGCTATACCTCCCGGCAAACGAGACTTGGCACGCCGAGCGCACCCGAGCACGACCGAAAAGCTCCGAAGCCAAGCGCGCCGAAATTCGATCGAACCCGAGCAATTAAGATCGAAGATTTTCGGGGTGAAGCGCAACGTTATAAAATAATCCTGTTATAAAATAAGCGCTCTCGTTTTCTCCACCCACGGAAAACGAGTATAAAGAGCTTTTCCGGCTTTTCCGAAGAGACCACCAGTCTTTCCAGTCTTCCTTGGCGAGACAACTTCCCGATCTCGTTTAGAAGT
>JAJVSH010000403.1:50266-61248 GCA_021460005.1 Tetramorium alpestre | reverse complement strand
CAGTTTTCTGTGTCGAAAATAGCCAATTTCACACAGGAGGCTATTTTCGGCACGGAAATATTATTCGCACGCAACGTCATCAGTACCGAAAGTGACTGTAAGTTGTGCCAAAAGTCCCGCGCGGATTTTAACGCCGTCTCTCGGTACGCTTTGCACAACAACGTGCCATCAATCTCTTTTTTTTTATTTAGAAAAAATACAGAATGGCGACGGGAACATGCCCATACTGCCAACTTGATTTACAAAAATTCTTTCTACATAAAGAATTATCACTTAAATTCGTAGAGAAAAATGACCGTTTTTAGAGCTAAACAACACTAATTTAATTGTTCTTTGTCGACGAGAAATGCTCCTTATAAAAAGTCAATGGTAAAGATATCATAGATAAGTGACTAATTGTAAGCCCCCTAGGGTACGTAAGTCTAAGTCATATATGTAATAATACTCCTATATTGCTAGTCAAGCTGAAACGCTGACGCAAACATCACGTTGCAGACNTATATCAACCTCTCACTCTTTCGTGTACTACGATGCGCATGCGCGCGTTTTATGAATGAGAATTGCACTTATTGGACTGCACTGATGCAACAGTGTAGCGATAAAGAACAGGTCCATTATAATTTTCAAACGTCTCAGTCTCACACGATCACACGAAATAGTCGTATCCACGACGAGTGACAATGATCACACAACGGTGACGAGGCGGGATTCAGGACGTCGCGTCCCTTACCTTCTTTCACAAATTGCTAGAAAAGTCTACTGCCCATGGAAGTTATCATTCCGTCGTGTCACACCGTCAGTGAGACACCACGTGCGTGTCGAATATAAAAATGCGATCGTGTTTCTTATGTGGAAGATTTGCATCAAAGACGGAAAATATTATCACAATAAAAAAAATATTTCTTTACACAAGTAAGTTAATTGACAAATAATAATAAAAAATAATCAAGTAAGTTAATTGACTAATAATAATAAAAAATGATAAAAAATAATCAAGTATAAGATCGCTTACACAAATGAATAAAAATTAAATTTTCAGATTTCCAAAAAATCCAGAAATATGTAAAAAATGGATTGCGAATTGCAGCAGAAAGATGTATCCCGTTTGTTTCTTTGCTCACTTCATTTTAAAGTATCTCGGAATTTAATTGTACAAGAAAAATGGAAANTANCTCGTGATATTATANCCAACATAGATATTACTGATGTCGCAACAAATGTACCCAAAAATGTGCTAACAGATAGTACTAATATACCAAAATCAATTGAAACATCTTTAAATATATCTGACAATATAAATTGTGATTTTGATGTTCCACCAACATCAAAGGTTTCTCATTCAAGTAAGTTAAATGTAAGTTATATAAAAATAAATAAAAATACATATTCTTATTGCAAAATAATACAAATGTTTTTGTAATAAATATTTTATATAGATTCTGAAGAGGACTGCTATTCTCCTCCAAAAAAACGCTTTTTTGCAGAACCTAGATATATCTCAGAAATCAATAGCTTTGATGTTAGTACACCGAGAAAAGCGAGGAGANTAATTAAATTTATTAAAACAGAGGACGAAAAGAAACGCAAAGAAATAAAATCTTTACAAGACCAAAATAGAAGGCTTTTAATGCGAATTGCTAAATTACAGGATTTAATGTCTCATTTAAAAGAATCAAATTTAATTTCTGATGATGCTGAAGATCATTTAATTGTATAGTATATGTTAGAATAATAATACATATTTTTTTTAGAGAAAAGATGGGGATACATTTGAACAATCCTTAAATTTTGACATTACACATTCTATATACATATTCATAATTAATAAGTTTACTAAAATATATCAAAATCGATGCCTTTAGTGCCTATTAATATCAATAATGTCCTATTTGGTGAATAATTCCTGAATTAACCCATTTTTCATGGCATGTTATAATATCAAAATTTAAAGGATGTTTAAATGTATTCAATGTTCAAATGTGCTCTTCTTTTCCCTATATATTTATACATACCCAACATAATATTGATCTTTAAAATATTNAATTTATTACAGTATATTTTATATATTAATGGAAATTTAGATATACAATTTAAATATAAAATTTAGATATATAAATTTAGATATACAATTAATTATATATAATTTATATACAATTAACATTTTACACAAATCATATTATATACACAAATCATATTATATACACAATTATATTTATATACTTTTTATTTTATTATATAATTATAACTGATTAAGTAAATCAATGTATTAATTATACAATTTATATACAATTGTACATAATATACAATAAAATTAAGCAAATTGTATTATGTATTTATTAAATTTAATTTNAAAAAATGAAATACAATATATACAATGCTGAGTCAAATATTTGCTTATTTTTATTTTTTATTTTTTTTTAGAATATGTTACCAGAAACTGTAAAGGCAATAGCAACAAGAAAATTGAAGAAGGTGGTAGCTATTCTTCTGAAATANGTAGCTTTGCATTGACGTTGCACTTCTATTCACCAAAAGCATATAATTATGTACNAAAAACGTGGAATAACTTATTACCGAATCCTTCGATCCGACGATACGGAATTGGTACCGTGTAGTCGATGGATCTCCAAGTTTCACGGATGAAGCATTAAATGCCATTGCATTGCATACTAATAATTCTAAACCTCTTATTATTAAGAGGTTAGTGATAGATGAAATGGCAATAAGGGAAGAGATGATTTTTGATAAAGAAAAATTTCATGGTGGAATTGATTATGGTACATTAGAAAATGAAGAAAATAATGCAAATAAATCTACTTTAACCGCTAAAAATGCTTTAGTGTTTANGGCAGTATCTCTAAATGATAGTTGGAAAGTTCCAATTGGATATTTTTTAATAAGATCCTTAANTGGCACAGAACGCTCGAATCTGTTAACGCTTGCATTTGAACAATTACATAAAATAAATTGTAAAGTATTTTCCATAACTTTTGATAGTGCTTCAAGTAANATCAGCATGTGTACTGCTTTGGGTGCAAATTTTACATATGGGAATGACTTTAAGCCATATTTTATAAATCCTGTTACATCAGAAAAATGTTATGTGTTTTTCGACTTTTGTCATATGATCAAATTAATGAGAAATACTATAGGTGACAAAAAGATTTTAAAAACGTCAAATGGTGAAACAATTGAATGGAGACACATAGTTAATCTTCACGAATTACAAGCAAAAGAANNTTTAAAAGCTGCTAACAAACTCAGTGTCAAACATATAAATTTTTACAATAGTAAAATGANTGTTAAATTANNAGTACAAACTTTAAGTGAAAGTGTATATAAATCATTCATGTTTTTGTTAATNTTGCCAGATCCTATAATAAAACGTCAATTTGTTAATTGCAAAGCAACTGCAGAATTTTGTTTAAATTTTAATAACATGNGTGATATATTAAATTGCAAAAACAAATTTTCCCGGCATAATTTTAACAAACCATTAACTTCTGAAAATTATACACAATTACAAATACATGCTAAGAATTTTGAAGACTATATTAATACATTACAGGATGAGACAGGTACTCCCATATTAAAAACTAACAGAAAAACTGGGTTTCTTGGACTAATTATATGTTTAAGAAATATTTTTCCTTTATTTGATTATTTAAAATCTTTAGGAATGACGTATCTATTAACATATAAATTGTCTCAAGATTTTCTTGAGACGTTTTTTAGTGCTATACGAAGTCGTGGTGGTTTTAATAATAATCCTAATGCTTTGCAACTGAAAAGTGCATACAAACGTTTATTAATCAGGCATGAACTAAAAGAGTTTGATAATGGCAATTGTCTTTTTGATAGTTTAGAAATTTTACATGTATCATCAAATTCAAAAATGTTTAAGTGTCCTATAGCAAATGAAGAAATAGAAATTTCTGATGAGGAAACACTTATTTTCGACCATGATTATATAGGTAAACACATTTTGGCAACTCACACCATATGTAGACAATATAGTACAATATATAGCAGGATATATTTGTAATAAATTATATAACATTATAACTTGTGATTTTTGTAAAAATCAATTATTAGGTGATAAAATGCCTTTGTTATCAGAATTAAAAAATAGAGGANCATATTTAAAACCATCTGATGTATACAGGATTTGTAAAATGTCAGAAACAACTATTCGGCAATATACAAATGAATTGCAAAAAAATAAAAAAATAAAACAATTTTTAACAATTATTATATATCGTAGATTATTATCTCCGTTTTCTAATGATACTATGCAAAATCATATATTATCTCAAGACGTTCTTGATAATCATAGAACACAATTGTGTAAACATATAATATTATTATACATAAACGTAAGACTGTTTCACGAAGTCAAAAATATGTCTAGCAAAAGTAATTTTATTCGTCAAAAATATACAAAACTTATTTTATTTAATCATCAATAGTCTTTATGTATTATGTTTACAGATGTTTATAGTTTTAGTATTATATAAAAGTATATAGTTTTAGTATTATAGTATTCAGTATTATAGTATTTATGTTATATACAGATGTTTACTGTAGAATATTTTTTTTTTAATTTTTATGTTTTTATGTTATATTACATGTATGATTTTTTTATTTTTGTTTTATAGCAAATTTTATTTTATATAATTTGCTTCATTTTTTTGTTTCATTGCAAATTATTTTATATAATTTGCTTTATATTTTTGTTTTATAACAAAAGAAAAAGAATGAAAATAAATATTATAACTATATTATATTGTTTCTTCTTTTAACAAATAATTTTTAAATCTTATTATTAAAAACAGCTTTTTAAGTCTGCGTCGATTTAATGCTACAAATGCTTTGAAGCATTTTTCTTCCTCTTTCTTTCAGTAAAGACAGAAAGAGAAACCANCGCATGCGTATAACGTTCGTAGTACATACATGATCGCCTATATATATTATATTTCTATCTCACTTTCTCGGCGTCGCTACCGTCTATTGTGAAGATACGCCACTAGCAATATAGGAGTATTACATATATGGTCTAAGTATATCGGATGGAGATGCGCTTTGNGCTCTCTACAATACCCATCGTAGATATAAGTGTTCTATTTCATCTAACAATAAGCCGCAGTACAAATAAAATATCATTATAAATATAATTTAAATATATTAAGAATAAAAGTCGCAGTAAGTATTTACNATCATAAGGTACAAATAACAATAATAGAGGAACTGGTAATAGATAAAGCAAGAATCCTTCCTCCTCAAACTCTAGATTCTAAAGTTAATTGAGCAAATAAATTTAGCTAAGAGACCGAAATAAAAAGGATTCTCGCTCGCCAAAAATTGCTCCACACAATAAGGAGCATGAATCTTGTGTCTTCTAAGTGTCTCACATAAAGGTTCCNTGGCCGTCAGCTCACATTGCCAAAAAACATGATTAGCTGTCTGAGGGAACAGGCCGCATTCGCAGAGATCAGATGATACAATTCTAAATCTAAAGAGATCGCTGTATAAAGAGGTATGACCCGATCTTAATCTTAAAATCGAAACCATGGCACGTCTAGAAATGTTAAGACCAACAAACCATGGCTTCGAACGAGGCCGCCAAAAAAGCTCACAGTACTTCTTACCCTTCAAAGCGCCCGCTTCCCTAACAAAATTATTTGTTAACTCCCACATACTCCGTTTCCAGGTTCCCTTAAAGTCAGTCGCAGGGATAAGTTCCGAAGTGTCAATCACATCTCTATTCGTTCTCTTAGCTTCCACGTCTACACGTTCATTATACAGAATTCCTTTATGAGCCNGAATCCAAAAGAATTTAACTACTTTATCCCGATCATAAAGGTTTTGACATTCCTTGAGAATTTTAAGAATGAGATAAGATCTCTTGAAACCTTTGTTTTTATTTAGAAGAGCCTGGAGCACGCTGAGAGAGTCTGAAAAAAATATAAATTTCTTTTTCATGAATGGAAGAAGCCATTCTCAAGGCTTCCAGAATAGCCAGTGCCTCACAAGTAAAAATAATTGAAAAATTAGAAGTACGGAACCTAAAAGATCGCGAACTACCCACGTCCACAACTGCGAAACCCGCGAAGTGAAGGTCATCAGTCTTAGACCCATCTGTAAAGAACCATCTCGAGTCATTAGAAGGAGTAAATAATTTACTGAAAGCTTGACTAGCATTTTGAGCCTCTTTAATTTTCCCTCCCTCTGTCATCGACACGGGAGCAGANAGAATGGTTTCCAGCGGATATTCGCAAAAATCTGGAGTGGGAGACGCATGGATTAAGTGAGCTAAATGGGCAACCTCGTCAAAAAAACCAAATAATGGCAGAGCAGGGAGCTTACAAATAAACATCGGGTCCTCCAATTTTTCTTTGATGGAATTAAGAATGGCAATAAGAGGATGGCCTGTTCTGGCAATGGTACGCGTCAAATAGTTCTTACCCAAAAATTCAAATCTTTCACGCAGCATCGGCTCGCAGGACTCGGCCAAAACTACATTATCGGGGCAAAACATACTCAAACCCAGCGCAAACTTAATAGATTTGAGCTGGATTGATTTAAGTTTTACATCGAGATTTATTTAGGAAGGCAACACCAAATGAGGGAGCCATACTCAAATCTGGAACGAATAAGAGCTTTATACATATTTAACAGCAAAGAGGNATCAGCCCCCCACCAAGTATTTCTTAAGAATTTAATCACAGCTAAAGGCTTAACACANTTCTCTACTACCTGGTTAATATGCTTGTTCCATTTTAAATTCGATTGAAATTGAATGCCCAAAAATTTAGCCGAGTCCTGGGCCGGCAGGTGCGTATCAAGAAAATTCAAGTATCGATTGACACGCCCTCCAGACAAATTATATCTAAATATANAGAAAACAGATTTCGAGNGGGAAAGATTAAGTCCCAACGAGCCAAAGAATGAAACAATAGCATTACCTCCTTCCTCCAAAATGTCAATCATTCTAGAAGAAGAGAAGTGAATAAGCATATGTCATCAGCAAATTGAACGATTCTCCATGGTAAAGCCGAATTACTGACTCAATATCAGAGACATATGGAGTACAAAAGGGGACTGAGCACACAGCCCTGAGGTAATCCCCTCGAAACTTGTCTTACAACATCGATATTCTTAAAATTAATAAATAGCGTACGCGAGTAAACCAGATTATGAATAAATTGAATGATCCTACCGGGAACCTTCAAACCCATTAATTTAACCATGAGAATATCACTCAGCACATTGTCATACGCTCCCTCCACATCCAAGAAGAGAGCTCCTGGAATCCGGCCATGAATATTTTCGTTATATAAGAAGGAGTGCAGAATGGACAAATTGTCAACACAAGAACGACCCCTCCTGAAACCAAATTGGCTAACCGGAAGAGCCTGAATTTTCTCCAATCATAAATAAAGTCTGTTATTAATCATCCTTTCGAGAAGCTTAAATATGCATTGTGCCATCGAAATAGGTCTTTTTATCACTCTTGGGAATGAAGAAAACGCGAAAATGATTCCATTNGTGATATACATATTTTTCGTCCGTAAGGCTGACGACGCGCCGGTTCAAGAGAGAAATACGTGATATACATATTTTTCGTCCGTAAGGCTGACGACGCGCCGGTTCAAGAGAGAAAGAGAAAGAGCATTGTTTGTTCGTACTCTTCTAGTAGCCGAGGCTGGCCGAGCGCCGAGCGCACATGTACACGGCGCTTGGCTTGTGTGCGTCCGTGACGTCGCGTCACGTGACAGCCGTGGCTATGTGGCTGCCCCCCTAAACCTGGCATCTCTGAGTGAGTCCCCTTCATAGTTCCTTTTTTTTTTTCGGGTACTCGATTCGATTTGTCCCACGAAACATTTAGTCGAGAATCATCGAATCCTTCCTTCCTCATTCCGAATCGCTGATCCTTGATTTTCTGGGAGACCGGAAGTATCGAGAGGTTTCGATTTGAATCCGATTCTTTCCTTCCTCATTCCGAATCGCAGATTCTTGATTTTCTGGGAGACCGGAAACATCGAGAGATCTCGATTTGAATTTTCAATCCGACTCTTTCCTTCCTCACTCCGAATTGCGGAACTTTGATATATCGGGTGACCGGTAGCATCGAGGGCTTCCGATTCGAGCGCGGATTTCATAGAGCCACCCCTCCACTCCACTAGTCCGACCGGAAAATCCCGATCAACCGCCTGCCGAATGTATTTGCAATTCACATCAATATAAATCGCAGTGACTGACTGTCCCGCTGCCGCCCCTCACGCTATTACTAAGGCTGCTCGCAAACACCAACGGCACCGTCGAAATCGCCGTATCCGCCGGATCGTCTCCGACCTTNTANNGGAACTGATATCGGGAGTAGAAANCGCCNAAGAGCTCCACGAATCGCACCCAACTTCGCCCCCACGACNCCCACGTACACCCTCACCTCCGGCGCGTGCTATATCTCCCTCTCCTCCTCCCTCTCCTGCTTCCGTCGGAACCCTCATATGGCCAGACACACCGGAACCCTCTCGCTCTCCCCCTTCTTCCCCCTCTTCCTTTAAAGACAATTCTCCCCCCCTCTCACCGTATTCCGCGTATCTCCATTGCATATCTCCCTCATATTCCCCAACACCACTCGCAGATGAGCCCTTCAGGCCCGTATCTCCCGCCGTATCGGTCGGATCGAGCATAGAATGCTTAGGAGAATTTTCCCCTTCTCCTGGGCCCGATCGATCCAGGCCCATTTCCCCAGCAGACTCCATTTCAAGCGTGGAGTTTGTAGAAGAAGTCCTTCTTCCCCCTCTTAGGCCTCGACGGTTGTCTGAGGAGGAGTTTGCGAACTCGCTGCTCTCCTTCCCGGAATGTTCCGGTCCTCTTCCCCCACATCCCATAGCCCTGACTCCGGATCCCGTCGATCCTGATATTCTCCGCAAGATCATCCAAAGTTCTCCTCCCGACCAAATCATCCCTGTTTTCTTCTCTCTAGATACCCACCCTCGCTTAGTCCCAGTCTCCCACTTCTTCCACCTATTTCCCNTAATCATCCTTTCGAGAAGCTTAAATATGCATTGTGCCATCGAAATAGGTCTTTTTATCACTCTTGGGAATGAAGAAAACGCGAAAATGATTCCATTTTTTAGGGTAGACTCCCGCCACGAATATAGAGTTTAAAATATGTAATAATCCTTTCAGAAGATTATGAGGTAAAGCCTTCAAGAGTTTGTAATCAATTCCATCTGTATCCGGGGCAGATCTGTCTCTAGTATTGGCCAGAGCCAAGACCATTTCCTCCCACGAAAAGAGGCCATCCAAGTCCGTCGGATTATCTGAAAGATCAAAATTGACAGGCCGAACAGGAACCCAGTCAGGGCAAAGAGAGTCTATAGATTTATTGACTGCGATCACAGCCTCTTCACTAAAAACGTTACCACTTTCATCTCTGTGATAATTCCTCAACATTGATCTGATTCTAGACCATACATGACCTATATTAGAAAACCTATTTAGCCCGGCACAATATTCCAGAAAGGAGGATTTTTTAATCCTTTTCAAAGATTTTTTAACTACAGCATTTAATCTCTTATATTCCATAAAATTAACACTGGAGCTATTGAATTTAAATCTCAAGTAAACCGCCCTCCTAATCCGTACCAGTCACATTCTGCACTCCACCAGAAGATGGGAGGAAGCCGGCCCTTTGCCACATCCGAAACCGTCAATTTTCCTGAGCATCTCTGCGGAGTAGAATTGCATACGCAGTCCGCTATAAAAGAAACAAAGCTAGAGTATTTGATCAGAGGATCAATAGACTGATCGTAAATCATATCCAGGCACATAGAAGAGCCTTCATCCAGGAGCTCCCCAACACGCTCCCAATCCGTTTTGTTTGAGTATAATCTATTACAACTAAAATACGAACCCATCTTAACCTCACCATCGACTTCAATAAAAATAGGATAATGGTCGCTTGCCCAGGATTCATCGGCTACGCACCAGGAGGAGCGGGGGACCAAACCCGCATTAATCAATGAAAGATCGATAGCCGATCCAACTGGAGACTGCGGTGAAAGGGTAGTACTAGCTCCATCATTTAACCAGATTAAATTTGTCAACACGAGTGCTTCCAGCAGCTTATTGCCATCGCTACTAGAATTCGAGCAACCCCATTGGGTGTGATGAGCGTTAAAGTCACCAAATTAGAACATTATCTGGAAATTGTACAAAAAATGTCTCCCACTCCTCCGTCGAGACGACAACCCCCGGGGCTTTATAAACAGAAATTAAAATTAAATTAATTGCGTTAGACATTACCCATACAGCACAGAAAGTTGAAATAACATTGCTGAGACATTGCAATGTTGAATGTTGAAAAATCAATATCTTTCCAATGTTAAATTTATGTTGATTCTACTATATTGATTTCTTTATATTACTACAACATTGAAGAAACATTGAATAAATTACAATATTTATCTTAATTAAATTTCGACTTTCTGTGCTATATGGGTAATTATATTATAATATTCAAATAGAAGATTCAATAAAATTTAAGAGAAATAAAAAATCAAATATATATACATATATTACAAATACACTATATTTATATTGATATACAGGGTGAGATACGACCGCCCAGCGTCATTGTTACCAAGATCGCGAGGAGTTGTTTACTAAACGCGGCAATGCCTAAAAGCGGCGGTTCTGAACTATGATTGTCCCCCTGTTTTTTGCCATTTGTAGAAAACAACTCCTCGCGATCTTGGTAACAATGACACTGGGCGGTCGTATCTCGCCACGCGCTTGTATTCAGCGGAGGGCCGGTCTAATACGGCTATTTTTAATAATTAATATCTTGTTAACTATTGCGAAAATTGCAAAATGGTAGAGGAATTTTCGACTCAGTTTGGTCCACTCTACCTGCTCACGAAAATTGGCGCGACAATTCTGGGACACCCTGTATACATATACAGGGTGTC
>JAJVSH010000403.1:35462-46532 GCA_021460005.1 Tetramorium alpestre | reverse complement strand
GNGTACACTGATCGGCAGGAATGGTGTCCCTCAGCGGCTGGTGTGGGTGTGTGACAGCTGAACGCGACGAATGCACACACCGAAGCGCGTACATACGTGTGTCTCTAAACGCGCGGATCAAGGAGCGAAGGGAAAAAGTAGTGGGGGGCCGTCCGATGTCGCATCTTTATCGCAAGATGCACAATCGAGAGAGAAAGACAATGCAAGACGTGCTAGCGACTGGCGGTGTCCCTACGGTACCTACGGTTGTCTCACTCTCGCCACTTGAATGCAGGGCGTGCAGGTAAGATAGCTATAGTGACACCGCGTTGTCTCTATACGTAGCTCGTTCCTTCTAATACCTCTCGCGCTTTTTTTCTTTAAGAGACACACGTATGTACGCGTTTCGGTATGTGGGGACACCATTCCTACCGTTCAGTGTACACGTACACGATACGCTACCCCCTCCACAGACGTGCTGCAACATCTCCCGAACGGCAACTCTGTTAGAGGCGTGTATATACGTGTTGCGTCGAGTATATGCATAAATACGAGGCTCTTTAGTAGTGTTCGTATTCCCTTCATCTGTTTTACACTAGGGGGATCGATTATGTATTTTTGAAGAAATGAAAATATGAAAAGTGAGCAGTAGGGCTATTCTGTAACTCATAATGACAATTTCGTTATCGTTATAACCTCATAGCGCAACTTTTTTTATTATATCAAAAAGCTGTGCAACGATGTTATAACGAAACTGTCGTTATGAGTTACAGAATAGTCCTACAGCACTGATTGGTGTATAAAGTTCTGTATAAAAATCTGAAAAATATATAGCAATCAGTGGAAAGAATGCTGCTCTTCACATTTTCACTTTCTTCATAAATACAATTGACCCTCTAGGCTCTGGGCTCTAGCTAGTTTGGCCGCAGACATCGCAATTTGGAATTACTGGACTCAATCAGAAGCGTAAAAAAATTTTTACGCTTTTTTACGCTCTGGTGCTTCAATTTTCGCTTCCTAGACGTTTTGTTCATGCTTCTATCACCCTTTACTTATATTCGATTTATGCTCCAAATTTTATTTTCACCAGGAACGCAGCCAACGTTACATCAATATTCAATGTTTTTTCAATGTTGAATTGCAATGTCTACAGAATATTGCAATTCAACGAACATTAGACGTTTCTACAATGTCTTTTCAACATTGAATCTATGTATTTTATACATTTTACAATGTTGATGCAACATTGCAATATTACAACACAATATTTCTGAGATGTTGATTCAACATTTGTGTGCTATGGATTATCCAACCCTGCTTATACTAAATATATGGGTTATCCAACCCTGTTTATACTAAATATATGTGCATGTAATTATTCGTACCACTTGCCATTGTTTGACTGTTTTTGTTGCTCTTTGAAAGGAATTCAATTCGTTCGCTAACTGTGTCCACTTCTTCTGAGCTTCTTTTTTTCCATATAATGCATGGATTTTTTCTTCTGGATTTTTCCATATAATGCATGGATTTTTCCTTCTGGATTTTTCCATATAATGCATGGATTTTTCCTTCTGCAAGACCCTTATTTATATTTAAAAAATCAATCATTTTTATTAATTGTAATTGCGATGCCTTTGCAGTCCTTGCTGTAGAATAAAAATCATCTCCTATACTACCCAGTGAGAAACGATACATCGGATCGACGATTAGATATCAAAATCTCGATATCAATAGAAAATCGATCTTCACATTAATTTCGATATTCAGGTGGTCATAGTTTCGAGCATTCATCGACATCGAAATCCTTAAAAAATCGATATATTTCGTATGACAGCTAGAGCGCTCTTATAACGATAAAGAGAGTTTGCAAACGGAGGGAATTCTATTCCAACCTCTTTTTAAGAATTATTTGAAAAATATAGCAATCGAATCAATGTCGAAACAATGTCGAATTAATGTCGATTTGAACTCTTCGACATCGATTCGACATTATTTCGACATCGATTCGATTGCTATTTCTCATTACAATAAAATACCATATAAAATCAATAGATAAACTAAATAAACTTGTCAATTTCAACAAGAAATTATTTTCAAACTTTTTTATTTATGTAAAAATATATCCCAAAAATATGGAATCTTTAATGCAATTACAAGGTAGATTTATAAAATAAAATATGCTTACAATGCAAAAAATGAAAAAAGTAAAGTAGAAAGATAAAAACTGGCACTAATTAAAAATGTAAAACGTTCAGTAGAAAGTTGAAATCTCAATAGCAACTAAGTTCACAAAATTATTTAGATTTGTTTTGCATCATTATAGCAGTAAAGTTATAACAGCTTAGAGTATTCTATAGGCCTAAATGACCATTACAATTAACAGATTTGCTATCTTTAAAATTACAAAATATCTTCTAAAATACAAAATATCTAGGTTACAAAATAATATCACAATTTAATTAAAAATTTAACATCTAAGTCACAGATAGATAAGAGATCCATCATTCTCATAGGAATCAATCGCATTAAAAAAACATAGAATATTAAAAAAAGAAAAATGACTTATAGCGAATTCGGTTGCTTGCACTAATGCGCAATAGAGCAAACGACCAAATTCGCTATTACTCTCCATAACTTGCACGCAAAAGACGTAAATCAATTAGAGATTATTATCAATAAAAGTAAATGTTAGATAACAAAGATTATTATCTAGATAAATATATAGATGGCTTCTATTCATAGGAATGGTTTGGCATAGCAAATTTTTTCTACATCCTTTCTTTCTCTTTTTTCCAACTTTGGTGAATTATTCGGTTTTCTTAAATTTCTTGCTACGAATAGTTCCATCCGTTTGTGCGCGCCATGGAGCATTGGCCAGCCAAGAACTTGCAACCTTTTCAGCCACAGCCATATCTTCTGCTTCAAAATATAACAGCAGTGCACCTAAACATTAAAAATATATTTATCATATTAAATTATTAAACGTGACAATAGCCATTAAGACCATTTAAGACATCAATTATCTTTAACAAGTTTTGTGAAACTTATTTTGTTTTTTCAGCACTTGATAGAATCAGATTCTCATATTGTCAATTTTTCCTGCTGATAGTAGGCTCTAAATATTCAAAATAAAAAACTATCACTGATCATGAAAATTCTAATAAATTAATAAAATTTCAGTATCATAAAATCTCAAGATATTTATTCTTCTAAAAAACAAAGAGGTTACCAAAATTTAACAAGTGTAAACCTTCAGTATTTTTGCTCACCTAGAATAAGTTCTCATGTCTTCACTGCATCAAACTTTTGTTTTCCCTTGGTTCCTTGAAAGCTGAATTTGTTTGCCACATTGTTACTAAGTACATTTCGTAATAATTTTTTGACTGAACCCTCCAGACTATTTTTGTCCACAAATCTTCCAAGATACATACTCTGCAGAAAGAAATAAAAAATTAATACATAATTTATTTAAAACGTAGATATTACCTTTGCCAAGCATATTACACAATGAAAAACTTACTGTCGCTGATAAATTTTCATCATTAGCTAAAAATGTTTCCAAATCGTGTAGCTCTTGTTCAGATTGAACCGGAAGTGAAGGGAATCCTGTGAGTCTTTTGATAACTTTCTCATCCGGAAGTATATATCTATTTAGTTTCTCCTGAATTAATTAAACAAAAATCTAGTTTGCTATTCAGTTCTTTTAATTCTTTTTTTATTTCATTATGATATGTGCTGAGATCGGAAAGAGAAATATCTGCAAATCAAAACAAACATATGACAAAATAAAATTTAGATGTACAACAATAACTAATTTTTTCTTAACAATAAATAATTTTTTTACTTTACTCTCTTACCTATTTTTTTACTCTGAGACGCACATCTGTTTCAAGACTTCTCCGACGTCCCAGATTGAAATGATCATTAGCATGAGACTTATCACTGAAGGATGAGCTTTGTAGGCAGCAGAACAGCAGAACAAGGCAGACTTGGCAAAGGTTTACTTTTCTTCAATTTACTTGATACGTTAAAAACAAAATCTTTAGATGAGCTGGCCAAAACTTCGATATCTGTAGAGGATGATCGTTGTTCAGGAATATTCTTCACTGGACTTGTTGATTCATATAAATTTTCAACAAGTTCTTCAGTATTTTGTCCTACTTCAATACTTTAACTTCTATCTAATAAACTATTATCATCCACATTTTGTTGATCAAACATCTTTTTATCTTCATACAAGGATGCTTTATCCTTGCAAGGTTTTTGAAGTTTTGTACTCGGCAATTGACAAAGTTTTTTAGAGAGCGCGATTTTTTTATCATTTTCTTTCTGCATTTTTTCCCTTATGTTGTTAAAGATACGTTTGGCAACTTGTTTTCCATCACTCTTTCCAGAGGATTTGCAAACAATAGTCTTGTAAGTTGATTGTTTCTCTAGCTGGGGAGAATGCTGCTTCTGTCGTACTAATTTATGCGGAGATATAACAAATCTTTCTGGTTTAACAAAAAGAACAGGAGGAGGTGTTTTTACCGTTTTTTTTTATTTTGGAAGTCATTTAATTACAAAAGTTGGAAAGCAATCTACACAGGAGATAATGTTTAATACTTAATTCATTGACTGCTTAACATAGGAAACCTAGAGATTTAACACTTTTAAATTAGCATGAAAAAAACAGACAAAAACATTACAAGGGAAATAATTAAATTATGAAAAAATGACTAGAAAGAACAAGAATAATTGCTGATGGTATTGTAAAATTAAGAAATAGACATAATATTGACTCGAAAATAGTTTTGCAAAAATAACTGCATATTCTTTGAAGGAGTAATTTTATACAACATGGATAAATTTGAGATTTTTAACATATTACTAGCATGAAACACGAAGTTGCTTTAAATTATTATAAATATCATTGAAACACAACCCATAATTTATGCTTTAAGAAGTTGACATTTTTTCCCCACCTTTCCCATAAAAAAACCTACTTACCATAAAACTCTTAATCAAAACGGTTTCTTCTCCCCAATTTGGATCAGGCAGTTTCTCCTTCCTTACTAAGCTTCCGGCATCTACAGATGTGGGAGGCCATTTTATCTGTACTTCCATATTTTCATCTAATTCAGTTGTGAACCATCGGGTAAGACCAACAGCATAAAATACATCGTCATCAGAAGTTAGCCTTTTTCCTTCGTGTGTTAAAAATTTCAACACCACAAACTGCAAAAAAGACACGATAAAATTTAAAAAGGGAAAAAACTAAAAGTGTATGGAAACATTAATTGTTCACTTATCAGGAGAGAGATCAATAATAGAAACATGAAAAATACTGTGATAATTATCATAGAAATACTAAAATGTTTTCATTAATAATTTTAATTAAAAATTAAAATTACAAACAGGACATCTATCATACTATCCAAATTTTATGTAACATAAATGAATTTATACTCTACATCACAGTTGTTCAAGTTCTAAAATACAATTTTGCTATACAACAGCTCAATTAATTTTATCACATATGCAAATACAGAAGGGAAAAAGACAAGAAAACAAATTAGAATATACAATAAATCACTTTGGATTTAATTACACTGAAAGAACAGAAATATTAATAGACTACATTACTTACATCGCTTATCAACTATATAGCATCAGAAGGAAACAAAGAAAAACTAGTTGAGAAGAGGCATAGTGTGAAGCAATGGGAAACATAAAAAAAATTCTCCATCGGGAATAAGCCAATATTTAGCAACAACTTCAGTAAGAGGAAGAACACGCCTTTCCTCACTGACATCTGTTAATTGTAAATGCCTAGTTCTGACGAAGGGAGAGAATACTGATAGACGTCTAATTTTCCACCATCAACTGATATTAAATTAATCCCAGGAGTTTGTAAAAGGGTTTTATAACTAAGAGGTAAGTTTGGAAATGCAGGATGAAGTTTAGAAAGTAGATCATCTAGCTTCCTCTTTGAAAGTCTTCCTGGCTCACGAGCCCATGCTTCTATAGCAGCTCTAACATACTGAGCCTTCTCATTTTCATTAACAAAATACTTGCTCTTCGTCTGATATATTATTTTCTTCGTTACTTTCCGAAATAACAGAACCAACATCTGTCTCTGTTTGTGATGAAACAATACTGTCACTGTTATCATCACTTGCAATTTCAGAAACAGTAAGATTCACGCTATCAATTTCACTTATTGATGGATCCAGTCCAGGGTCAATGTGTTCAACAGCATTCTGTTCATTCTGACTTTCTTCATGAAAATAAACGCAGTTATAACCATCATCTTCAGATGACTCATTACAAAATTTAATATTTTCCTCCATATCATCAGTACTATCAGTAATGAAATTAAAACGCTGCTATTTCACAATAGCATTGATTCTGTCTAATCTAAGGCGCTTTGCAACCTTACGTATTTTTCGATTTAACGATCTCTTGAAGTTTTGTTCTATGATCTAATGAACAGAATGCACGTTATAATGTTACAAGCTATGATATTAAGACTTAAGGTTATACAGAGTGTTTTATTTTAAATGACAACCTCAAATATTTCTTGAACAATGCATTTTAGAAAAAAATGTTTCAGACAAAAGTTACATGATTTGGAGAAGGGCAAATAATGGTAAAATCAATTTTAGAAAAAAATCAATTTTTCAAGGAAACACGGAGGTCATCACCATTTTTTAAAATGGAATTATATGATTTTCTTACATAAAATGATTCTCCTAGTTATTCTGCATATCAAAAAAGTATTAAGATAAAATTGTCAAAAAATCAATACTTTATAAAATATATTATACTTTATTCTGACATATTTTAACGTGAAATATAATATATCTCATAAACTATTCATTTTTTTTAATTGTACCTTAATATTTTTATGCACAGAATAATGAGATGAACCAATTGGTGTAAAGAAAACACATGTTCTTAAAAAAAAGTTGCATATTGCATAATTTTTTTAAAGATCAACTCTGTTTTCTTTACACCAATTGGTTTATCTCATTATTCTGTGCTTAAAAGTATTAAGGTGCAGTTACCAAAAAATGAATAGTTTACGAGATATTTTATATTTTATATTAAAATGTATCAGAATGAAGTATAATATATCTCGTAAAGTATTGATTTTTTTTATAATTGTACCTTGATACTTTTATATACGGAATAACTAGGAGAATCATCTTATGTAAAAAGTTATATAATTCAATTTTAAAAAATGGTAGACCTCTGTTTCCTTGAAAAACCGATTTTTTCGAAAATTGATTTTACCATCATTTGTCCTCTCATAAACCATGCAACTTCTGTCTGAAACATTTTTCTCTAAAATGCATTGTTCAAGACATGTTTTAGGTCATCATTAAAAATGGAACACCCTGTATATGTACACTTAACTCTCTTTCTACATGGTAAAGTATACCGCGTAAGCGTTAAAAAGATTACATTATTTGGGAAGAAACTCGTGTAAAGAAGATATAGGAATTCAAAAGACATTTTATTTTACGCCGTAGAGCAAAGGAAATCGTATAAAAAGAAATCGCGTTATATAAAAAAACCGCATTAAAAAATGGTCAAAAGTACAAAGATTGTTGAAACTGTTTCCGATAATGTCATAAACGTAAGTCGGAGACATAAGTTTACGCATGATTTGTCGTAAACATTATCCGTATCGTATAAAATATTGCATGATCTTTAGTTCTATAATAACTATAATTACAGTGATTATTTTTTCAAGATATCTAATTGTTTATAATAAATAATACGTTCATACACAAAAAATAGGGAACACTTTCTATACTAAAAATTGAGCTATTTTCAAATCGCTAAAACTCATTGCAGACAAAAAATAAAAAAAAGCATTTCAAAGCTTAAAGTTTCAACTTTAACAACGCTGCCAATAGCTTTTTAAAATTCGTTTATCTTCTTTTTTGTGCTTTAAAAACTAAATCTATACTTTTTAGAAATGGTATCGATACTCGGTGAAAAAAACATTGTAGATGAATAATTAAAAAATCATTGTAGGCGTGTTAAAGTTGAAACTTCAAGCTTCAAAATGTTTTTTTAATTTTTTGTCTACGATGATTTTTCGCCAAGTATCGACATTTCTAAAAAGTACAGATTTCAAAATCGTATATCTCGGTTAAAAAAACCACAGGAAAAGTTTAAAAAAAGCGTTTTGTTAGCAAAAGATTGTAGTTTATAAAACTTGAGCTGAATTTTTTGAAAGAAATTTTTTTATTGAGCTGATCAAATAAAATATCAAATACATATAATTTTAAAGAACAGAACAATATGTTCTTTTTTAAAGCACAGAGCAAGGAAAATAAACAAATTTTAAAAAACTATTAATAGTAGTTTGTTAAAGTTGAAACTTTAAACTTCAAACTTCAAAAAGCTTTTTTAATTTTTTGTCTGCAATGATTTTTTGCTGAGTTTCTGCGTTTTGAAAATAGCCCAATTTTTAGGGCACGAAAAGTGTTTCCTATTTTTTTAGTAGTGTATTTAACTTCAGAAATATTTTGCGCGGAATTAATGATTCTTTGTTATGAAAGCTTTACATTGTGATGTCAAATAAATCAGCTTTTCTCATGATTGAAAATACTATTTTGCAATGCGAAATATTTTGATCATACACTCTAAAAGTGCTAAATATAAGAAACGAATATTTCTAAAAATATAGATATACTTACAGGCCTATCTTCCTCTGCCATCGTGTCAATTCACTAATCATTCAGCTCGACAACTTTTATTTTTTGTTTTGGTCAACTCTCAAGCTCAAAACTGGTCGTCTTTTTCTTCTCCAAAACTAGTCGTCGAGTGCGACCGTGCGACCAGTGCGACAGGCAGCGACAGGACAGGAGGCGAAAACAAATAGCGATCAGTGCGACGCGGCGCATTTTGGGCGCGTTCATGGTTGGCACGTGATTGGAAGCGCGGCGCATTGGGCGCGTTCATGATTGGCACGTGATTGGAAGGTGCGAAATTGTTAGCGGGCAATTCGAATGCACTTATACTTAAAAAAAGACACGAATTTGACTATATACTTCTCTATATTATCGCATAATTGTATGTATGTACATACATACACACGGGGACATGAAAATGCCTTCTCACATAAAATTGCACGCGTATCGAAGCATATTCAGAGCGCGTGCTCTGTCTCTAACCACTGGGAAATAGTAATCGAATCGATGTCGAAACTATGTCGAATTGATATCAGAGTTCAAATCGACATTGTTTTAATCAATTTGATTGCGTACATCATGCATGACTCTTAATTATTCAGCAAAGTTGTCCCAATATATTTTAAGAATATGTTATAATAATATATTTTCAATATTTATAATATTTTTCAAATAAATTTATAATTAATTAATAATATATTAATAATAACTCATTATTCTCACTGAAAAAAGTAACTTATTGTTACTATAACTCGTTTTTCTCCTTGAAAAACGTAATCCCCGGCAACAAATTTTTTATATACCAACATATATGTAAATGTATATAATCCTCTTCTAAAAAGGACAATTATATATATGATATATATATATAATTTATATAAATTTATATAAATTATATATATATATCATATATATAATTGTCCTTTTTAGAAGAGGATTATATACATTTACATATATGTTGGTATATAAAAAATTTGTTGCCGGGGATTACGTTTTTCAAGGAGAAAAACGAGTTATAGTAACAATAAGTTACTTTTTTCAGTGAGAATAATGAGTTATTATTAATATATTATTAATTAATTATAAATTTATTTGAAAAATATTATAAATATTGAAAATATATTATTATAACATATTCTTAAAATATATTGGGACAACTTTGCTGAATAATTAAGAGTCATGCATGATGTACGCAATCAAATTGATTAAAACAATG
This sequence comes from Tetramorium alpestre, assembly GCA_021460005.1. Classification (NCBI taxonomy): domain Eukaryota; kingdom Metazoa; phylum Arthropoda; class Insecta; order Hymenoptera; family Formicidae; genus Tetramorium; species Tetramorium alpestre. Next base: position 36,647 of record JAJVSH010000403.1, on the reverse strand, counting down.
TCGATTTGAACTCTGATATCAATTCGACATAGTTTCGACATCGATTCGATTACTATTTCCCAGTGGTTAGAGACAGAGCACGCGCTCTGAATATGCTTCGATACGCGTGCAATTTTATGTGAGAAGGCATTTTCATGTCCCCGTGTGTATGTATGTACATACATACAATTATGCGATAATATAGAGAAGTATATAGTCAAATTCGTGTCTTTTTTTAAGTATAAGTGCATTCGAATTGCCCGCTAACAATTTCGCACCTTCCAATCACGTGCCAATCATGAACGCGCCCAATGCGCCGCGCTTCCAATCACGTGCCAACCATGAACGCGCCCAAAATGCGCCGCGTCGCACTGATCGCTATTTGTTTTCGCCTCCTGTCCTGTCGCTGCCTGTCGCACTGGTCGCACGGTCGCACTCGACGACTAGTTTTGGAGAAGAAAAAGACGACCAGTTTTGAGCTTGAGAGTTGACCAAAACAAAAAATAAAAGTTGTCGAGCTGAATGATTAGTGAATTGACACGATGGCAGAGGAAGATAGGCCTGTAAGTATATCTATATTTTTAGAAATATTCGTTTCTTATATTTAGCACTTTTAGAGTGTATGATCAAAATATTTCGCATTGCAAAATAGTATTTTCAATCATGAGAAAAGCTGATTTATTTGACATCACAATGTAAAGCTTTCATAACAAAGAATCATTAATTCCGCGCAAAATATTTCTGAAGTTAAATACACTACTAAAAAAATAGGAAACACTTTTCGTGCCCTAAAAATTGGGCTATTTTCAAAACGCAGAAACTCAGCAAAAAATCATTGCAGACAAAAAATTAAAAAAGCTTTTTGAAGTTTGAAGTTTAAAGTTTCAACTTTAACAAACTACTATTAATAGTTTTTTAAAATTTGTTTATTTTCCTTGCTCTGTGCTTTAAAAAAGAACATATTGTTCTGTTCTTTAAAATTATATGTATTTGATATTTTATTTGATCAGCTCAATAAAAAAATTTCTTTCAAAAAATTCAGCTCAAGTTTTATAAACTACAATCTTTTGCTAACAAAACGCTTTTTTTAAACTTTTCCTGTGGTTTTTTTAACCGAGATATACGATTTTGAAATCTGTACTTTTTAGAAATGTCGATACTTGGCGAAAAATCATCGTAGACAAAAAATTAAAAAAACATTTTGAA
>JAJVSH010000401.1:0-39294 GCA_021460005.1 Tetramorium alpestre | reverse complement strand
ATATCACGAATTTTTATGTTACAGCTTTCCATCGTTCGAATCAATTACTTGTACTTTAAATTATCAATTTAATAATGATAACGATAATGTACAAGTGACATTTAAATTACTGCGATAGATTTTTCCTGCAAATGTAAAAGAATCGCGTCGGCAACTTTGCGTGAAAATTAATTAATTAAAATAATGTGCACAGTCCTCAAACTCTTATGGAAATCTTATGTAAAATTAAACTATCTGTCAATGTAAAATAAATTTTATGTAAAATTGTATAAAATTATACATTATTAGTATTTCGTAGTGCTGCGTGAATTTTTTTCGAATACTACGCGCTCGCGCATTTTTTGCGTTTTGTCCAGTAAAATACCTGAATTCTCTATATAATAACAAAATGAATGAATTAAATGGTCGATAGTAATTATTATTTCGTCGTACATAGATTACTAACGATTGAATAAGAGTTAAAATTAAAGGCGGACCGCTCGAAGCGCGCGACGATTATCTCATTTTTAAAATATTTTAAAATAATGTTTAGAAAAATAATAGTAAAATAATAAGTAAATTTTAGATGAACGGATTTTAATTAAAACTGCTGTCGTGCGTGTCGGATGTGTTTTTTAATCTTTTATTTTTATTTTCGTAATACCTTAAAAAATAAATATTATGTATGTATTTCTGTTTTATATCAAAGGCACTATAAAAAAATATATACAATTGAATATGTAAATGATTACTTAGTCTAAAATTTCTTATTTTTATATTTTATAATGTTCAACAAGATATATATAATGATCTATTTATATAATTCAGTTTAATTCACTGATTCAACTTATTTTTTTAATTTTCTTACAATTTTTCTTCATTACTCATTTTATTTTTTAATCTAACAGATTTTCTCGCAAAATTACGTATATTATTCGTTCGAATTATCTGCGGCTGCTCCTTCTCACTCTGTGATTTTTCTTCATCTCGCGCAATTTCGTCAAAATTTTCATTGTTAAATCCCTTAGCTTCGCTAAGGCCAAGTCGGAGTGATTTCTTAGCATTTATCGCTCTATCTGCAATTTTTTCTTCGTCGCTTAACACAAATGCCATTTCATGTTCCCGTTTTCGAAAAGTCCAAGTTGTTGAATCTTTGTCCAATGTCTTGACGTTTTCTTTTTCGAATTTGCTACCGGAAACATACCCCTCCGTTGTTTTATTTAATTGCTTGTACTTTGATGTCTCTATAAAAACCAAAATTTCTTCATGAAGATTTCAATTATTTTAACAGAAAAAGACAACTCTAAAAAGAAAAATAACTTTCATTTAAATTTTTTAAATATCAGGAATTATTTACCATAATCTTCCTGAACATCAATATCGTCATTGTCTTCGACAAAATCGGTATCTTCTACAATTAAATTATCTTTATTTATATCTGTAAATGATTCTTTCTGCCATCTATTTCTAGGCTCAGAATACGCAACATATTTAACTGAGCTATTCTTTGTGCCACTTTTATTCTTCTTAAATAATTTAGTTTGTTCTCCATTTTTTATTTCCAATTTAGTAAGCTCAGAAACTGATGAACTTTTAGTATCAATATTAATTTCATTCTCCGAAATATTACAATGTCTTGATCGATTTTTCGAAGTTATTTCTTCATGTATTAAAATACTTTCCGAAGATAGTGTCTCAATTTTTTCAGAATGTAATGAATCTGGACTAGTTTTATATAGACAATTTGAGATATCCTGATTGGAACCACATTGATCGGAATCATTAGATGAGGAGAATTCGATAGTCAGAAAATTTATGGGATTTTCACTAGAATATGTTTGTAAAGGACAAGATGTGTTCGAATTCGAATCCTCGATATAATTGATAGAATTCAGTGGTAAAAAATCAGTTTTTAAACTATCTTTAATAGTTGAATCATTTTCTGTAACACTATCATTATATGATGTATCAGAATTTTCTTTTTTTAATATGTTGCGTCTAACAGATATTTTTTGTGGATCATTGTCATGTTTGATTTTTGTAATTAATTGGTCAAAACTTTCCTTATTTGTAGCTACTAAAAATAAAAAAAGAGAGCTTATAATATTTATATTTCAATCATCTGTAAGTAGTTTAAAAATACTTACGATACTTCTTTCTTTGTTGCTCTAAAATATTATGTTCTGTATTCTTATTAACATTCAATCTCTGTAAAAATTTAATACATTAAAATTTTAAGATTAAATCTTGAGAATTGATATGTATAATATAATGTATTTACATTTGATGGTTTCTGTACTTTCTTCTCCAAATTCTCTTCTTCTTCACACTGCTTAATTAATTCTGAGACAGGTCTAGGATATGTTTTATCGCATTCTGCATTATAAAGAATCATGTATTTTTGCAGTCTACTTTCTAACGATTTTCTATCTCCTTGAGATGATAAGCCTAATTCTTTCAGTTTTTTTCGTATGACATTATCCTTCATTAAACTTAACACTAACTTTGGCAATGGTTTACGTTTTGATTCGCTTCTGGAAATAAGTATTTAAAAAAAAAGCAAATATTTAAAAAAAAGCAAGTATTTAAAAAAAAGATTTCAAAAAATATTAAAATATTTCAAATATTCAGATTTTTCAATAATTCTTTTTAAAAACTTGAGAGAATATTACAAGATAATGCTTACTTTTTAGGTTGATCCTTTGTATTCTGTCTTTTTAAGCAATCATCCAGATGCCTATTTATGTTATTTTGAGGCACTTCTACCTTGCATACTGGACAAGTAACTACCTGACGCTCTTCTTCCTTTTGAAAGTTCTTTCTACTCTTCGGTGTAAATATTGAAGGTATTCTAAGGTCTGTACTTGTGCTAGGAGTGGATACATCTTGCTGATAATCGTTTCGTCCACGAGGTGTGGTATTACCAGTGAGTGTTGGACTATCAAAACTTTTGTGCGATACCTCGATACCTGCATTAAGAACATCTTGTTCTTTTTTATACTCAAAATTGTTTGTGGAGCCCACAATTCCAAAATTATTATTTTTCACAGTCAATTTTTCATGGTGAAATTTCTTGTAGTGCTTCTCTTTAAAAATCGAATAATGAACAATAATCTCATCGAGAAGCTTGTTCTTTCTTAAGTCTTTCTCAAAGGTTTCTTCTAAACAAATTGGACATTGAGTCTTGTAATGCAAATACTTTCTAATGCATAAGGAACAATCTAAAAATCGAAAGATATGTAGTATATGTTTATCAGTAACATTATAGATTTCTTCATAGAATAACTTACAACTGTGAGAGCAGGAGGTTATCACACTAGTGTCCATATACTCATAACATATCCCACATTGTAGTAATTCATCGATACGCTGCAAAAAAATATACCATTCACTTTTATCATCCTTTTACGAAGTGAAATCATATTTTTGCTACCTTCAGCTCCGCGTATTCTGTCGACCACATTGTAAATCCCGAGCTTTGAAATTAGGATAAACAGTTCAATGCCATCAAGTATTGCACCATCATCTTCACAATCTAAACCGTGATTTTATAGGAATCGTTAATTTAATAGAAAAAAATTTTAATACAAAAGCAACGAAATTGAAATGATGTTAATTATCAGCAGGCATGATGTGGCCATCGCGTTACAGGCAACTGTACATACACAACACTGAAAAGTCTGTTCATTGTAAATATATTTTTGTACTTTTTATCCTTTGTCTTTTTCTCTCCAATATCCAATCACGTGCACCATTTCATTTTGAGTGCAACTGACGAAGATCAGACTTTTGGAATAGAATCCATTCAACAAGGAATTCCTTCTTTGCAACCGCACTATACTCCCTTTGTACCTGAAGTGAAACGAGATATATAATTTAATATTTGAGGGAGAAAAAGAATAAATAAAAGATACAAAAGCGCAGCTGGAATGAACGGAACCAATGACTCACTAGAGGTTTCTTTATAATTGAACTTTTTGTACCTTTCATCTTTTCTCTTTTTTTTCTTCAACACATCCAATTATACTTATTATATATAATTATATATTTATTTCATTTTAAGTTTTGTAAAGAATTACAAGAAATGTAAAGAGAGAACGAAAGATCCTCAAGGGGAGAAAAAGAGTGAGAAGGAATAAGTTTAGATGGTGTTACTGGCAACTCGCTTGTTCCCCTCGCCCTCCTCCATACGCGGCGGGCTTTACGTAAGTTTCTTGACAGACGGCGGCTGTTCGACTGGTTTAGGATCGAATTCACCTTTATCGAAGTAATTACTGACTGAATAATGGGCATCGTGCGGTTAGTACATTCGCTGAGGAATAGGGAGCACACGCTGTCACGGTATCTGCATGTTACACTGTTCCGCGAGTCGAGATCGCATCATGATGTGAGGTTATCTCTCGCAGATTTGCCGTCAAGGCCACCCTCGTAGGCGGTGTTGTTTACTACAGCGTTCAGCAGGGCCTGTGGTCCAAGTCCGAGGACAGCGTGCGGTTATACGGCAAGCTCTACAATAATGTCGCGCCTTACGTCAAGGACAATATCCCTAAGGAAATCATCAACGAGGTGGGTTTCATTCAAATCGATGAACAGCCTTTCAGCATCCTTAGAACCAAATCGTTTCATTAAACGTTGACATGCCCAATATTAAGATAATTACAAGTTACGTAAAATGATTAATGAGATCAATTTTAACTAATATTTACTCCAGTCATTTTTATTTGTATAACAGTGCTCAAACTCTCTGCTTTGCATGAATTCCTTGTTCAGCATTTTGATTAGATTCTTTTAAGTAAAGAAGATTGTTAAATTGTCACGTATAGCTACCACCGTTGCCAAGTACCAGTGACCTCTCCAATTCTGTCAAGTCATCCTGGAACAAGGGAGTCATAGCGAGCATGAAATTCCTGTCAGAGACTCCGACCCACTTGACCAACGGTGTGCGGAATATTTCGGAAACTATGCAGAGTTACATTGAGCAACAAAGCGTGTCCGAGAAAAGTCAATAGCGTTTTCTAATCCTATATTGTGGATTTTAGGAAAACATCGTTGAATATCATTGAGCTGTTATTAGCTTCAACGCTTCTGCCATGTTAATTTATACATCTATACACTGTTAACAGCTCTTTATTGAGCTTTTTCTTAGTAATTTATTATATGTTCAATAAATATTTTATTACGGATAGTTAAATCAGTTTTTGCATTAATGATTATCAATGATTATTCATTATTAAATATTTATTCGGCCACATTAATATTAATTTGCAGCCAAAATGATCAATGATTTCAAATTAAGTTAATTTACAGTAATTTCGACGCGTGGAAATAATTAAGACACAATTTATGGGTTATGTACATATATGAATGTTTATTCCCTTTCAAATGTTATACAAACTGTCGCCAATTGCGAATCTTGCTCGACATTTACACGCTTAATTTACGTTAACGCACATTAACATTAACTGTGTTAATGTAAATTCACGTTGACGAAGTGTTTTAATTCCCTGAAATTCAAAACGATACTGATTTCTATATTATGATCAGACAGATACAAAAAAAAATAAATAAAAAGGGACTGAAGGCTGAGAATGCAACTAAATGCGAAAGTTCCATCGTGAGTCGCAGTCCATACTGGTCCCCAAAATAGTAATAGTATCGTGTAACTATGTTACAACAATCGTAATAATGTAATCATAGCAAACGTGTCTAGTATAAAAGGAACGACAAGATAAAGATAAAACGTGCGATAACGAGTTGAAGACGTACTCGCAAAGGCCCGTACGTGAAATTTTAAATGCCGATACAAGAAATCTTGTGGCGTCAAAAATAAACTTTCTTTTTTTCTTTGTTTTTAACAATATAGTAATATCTCTCGCGGAGTGATATATTTTAGCGTACGAGAAATCCAATTTTTTCGATCCTTTAATCGATTAATTATGCGGGTCCTGCCCGTTCCTCATCCTCAAAAATGGACCCAATTCGTTAACATTTCACAGCAATCACAAATTTGTTCTGATTTACTTTCTCTGAAATTCCCAATTTTCTTAAATTTTGTTAAAAAAAATTTCGATTAGTCATCGATTAAAGGATCGAGCGCTGCAAATGTTGCCGCGCGAAGTCCAAACTCTTCAATTTTAACTCTGAAAAACTTTTAAGTACGCTTATATATATATAATATATACCTATCTCCCATATATATATTTGTATAATTATAATCTTTTTTTCCTCGTAAACTCAACGGGTGACTTTGTGGGCCAAATTCCACCAGCACGATGCAAAGTATGGCTCACTTTCTGGGCTGCTGAATGATAATAGGACGCGAACAGTGCGCCGGCCGTGCGTCGTGCGTCGGTGTGGGCTTCTCGTGGAAGTGCTGCACAGCTTCCGGCGGGAAATCGGCGTTCCCTTTGGCCGGGGCACCGCTGATCATTATCGTCTTCGGCGGACTGCAAACGTCAAAATTCCTTTTCTTGTTTTTTATGCACGATTGAAGATAAGATAATATTGAGTTATACTCTGTTTTTGTTACTTTTGCAAATGTATTCCGTTTTGGCAATACTTTGAAAGTGTGATATATAAAAAGCGCACTCGAAAATATTAAATGACAATTAAAAATAATTCTAGAGCAACCCCAATTTCTTGCGATTTTTCCCCAGATATATACTTATCTTTGGGGAAAAAGTATTTGTATTTTCGATTTTTTCGTCGCATGCGATTATTATAATGATGTATTGAGAATTAATTTAGTACCGAATGAATAAAGGTGTACATACATGTTTTATTATTAAGTAAACATTTCTATGAATGATACGATATACTTAGCCGTTATCAGTTGCAAGCAGTAGATTAATTTTATTGAATTAGAAAATTATCTTCAAGAACATGTTTTTCGCAGAAATGGAATGGATTAATTTTATTATTATTATTATTAGAAGCTGAGAGAAACTTTCATGGCGTGGTTATTCAAATTATATTTAAATCAATTTTCGTCTGGCGCTCCGTATAAATATAGTTTGACTCTCTTCGTGTAAATATTTTTTCAGATGCAACTCACGTTTATTTTTGATTGCGCAACATTGTGTTATGTAAATGCAGAACGTCGATAATTGTACTTATCGTCAGAATTGACGTTACATAGGAATGAGTTAATCGGCGACGTCGCGCAAATTTCTTGTCTTGTAATTTTTTTACTTCGTATCTATATAAAAATAGAACAGATGAAAGAAAGAGAAAGATGTACCATATGCTTGACCGCAAGCCAGACTATACGTGGGCAGAATCGGTTTTGTAATTGCGGAGGCCCAGGGAAATAATTATGCATGTGATTAGAAATATAAGCAACAACAATATGTTGCAATATAGTTACAGAATTGATAAAAAGTAATTTATAAAAGTAATAAAAAGATCATGATTGTAAAAAAAATATGTCATTTATCAATCGTTTCAGACAATTTTATCAATTGATAACAATATCTAATTGGTTCTCATATTATTGATTAAAGAAAAAAATCATCTAGAGGAGAAAATCGATACTATTAATATTTTCTATTGTTCCTTAAGTAGCAGATAAAATTTGATAACAAGCATAAAATAAACTATTCTCAGAATAATTCCTCGATATATACGAAATTAGATTACATATGTATGCTGTTAAATATCAGATCGCCCATTCAATTCCGGATGTTGTTAAATCTTTCCGTCGTGTCTCCCGTTCATCCCCCCCCTCCCCCCCTCAAATCCGGTCTTGCGCGGCGAGCCGCCGTCCGTCTTGTTTTTGATGCGGCGGAGAAGCCGCTAATTACCAAATCCGCGTCGAGGGACGGGCGAGTTTTATTAGCCATGTCGCGACAAACACGGGACGAGATCGCGATCTACTTCACCTGCTAGACGGCTTGTTCTCCTCGACGTCTTTGCTGGGCTTCGTCTCGCGCTCGTCCTTCGGCGTCTTGTGCTGGGTTATCCTCATGCCGCCCGCCTTAACTGAAAAAAAGAAGTCGCGCGAGAGACGCGCGGCGCGGCATTAGGAATCGTACACGGGCGAAAGGCCGACCTTGGAAATCGGCTCGCGATCGACAGGTGGCACGTCACGGCCATTGAGCCGCGCGGAAAATGCACGTCTCTAACCCGTCTTCCCGCGCAGTTTCCGCAGGACGGAGTACGGACGGAACGCGGAAGAGGGGAATTGCTAACCTGCCGGGGGATGACCGCCCTTCAGCCTGCACTCGTCCGCGCCGCTCGACATCCTGCTGTCCTCGCGTCGATCGGAGCCTCGGTAGTCGGTTGAATTCCCGTCGCAATATGTTGCCAATGCGCACTGACTCTGTCTCCCTCGCCGCGATCCAGTGGCGATAGCGGCATCCAATTCCTGACGCCTTCGTGTGCGTCGCGCCTCACGCTGCCGAACGCGACGAAACGGTCCGGCGGGAGGGGAGGAAGGGTTACCACACACATGCCGTTTACACTCTTCTCGCAGTTTTGCCGAGTCGAGAATATATGCGCGGCGGCGAGCATATGCGTCATAATAACAATTTCTACAAACAAAAGATGGATGTAGAAATTAAAAGCACATTCTTTAAACTCTTATATTATTACTTTTATGTAAATTTATCTGCGATTTAATTACTTAATTTAATTTAATTACGTTTTTACTTTTTAATTTTGACAATTTTTCAGAAAATTAAATACATATTTTTTATATTACAAAATGAAAATTTCTTTTCAAAAAATTGTCTCTTACCTTTAACGTCTGCTGTAAACTTAAATATTGAATATAATTTATATTTCAGAACTTGAATAATTTCGATTAAAAATTGAAAAACAAATTGTATTAATATTTATGTTAGATATCACATAATTGTCACAATTATGGACAGCATTAATTGTATTGTAAGAAAGAGTTGAATTTATAATGTATTGCATATTTCACAGATAGAAATCATTCCGTTTTATTGCATAAACAATTACACTGCACATACAATGTATATATTTAATAATTAAATCTAGGAGGAGGTGCTAGGTTTCTCTTCTGCTGGTTTCTCAGCCTTATACGCATAATGCAAGTCCTTGGAATCTTCGTCTGAGATATGCACCCAGCCGGTTGATTTCATGTGATATACTGTAAAATAAAATGTATATTAGGAAATATTGCGATATTGTACGAAATTATACTACAATAGCCTTCTATTATTTTCTAACCGACCTCTTATAATACCGCCGGAATAGGCATCTCTGTGCGTGGCATGGTAGATCGATCTTCTTCCAAGTTCATAGGCTTCTTCGTCGGTTAAATCCCACCGATAACCGGAATCCAGAACACCGAACGCAAATACAGATCCGGAGCCTACGCTGAAAACCTTTCCCGGAGTACGAGTACCCTCGGAATCGACATAGTACAGTCCAGGACCACGTTTGTCCCATCCAGCCAGCATCATACCTACAAGAATTACATATACGAATTTTTCCATACATCCCACAACTAATTGCAAGTTCTAAAATTTAAAAAATATTTAATATCTTACCGATACTCAGTCCCATTCCTTTGAAATTATAAATCATGTTTGACAAGAGTTTACTCGCTGCCGCGATGGAGATGCGCTCTCTGTTTCTGAGCTCATACATGCGGCACTGCCTCGCTAAAACTCGATCCCAGTAGACGCAATCGGCAGCGCCACCGGCTAGAGTACCAAGAAGATAGTCATTGATCTCCACAATCTTCTTCATAGTGGATGAACCTGAGGAACGAGGCAAAAGTTGGATGTTTTTATCCGAATCTTTATAATTCATTAATGCAGGTATACAATGTACTTTACCGATGAACTGTCCTCCAGTCGCACGCGAATCCACCGCCAGGACGATCCCACCCTGATACCGAAAGCCCAAAGTTGTGGTTCCATGATCAAACTTGATCTTCAGGTTCTTTCCGGTTTCATCGGTGCCCTGAGCTATGCGTCCGAGAGTTTCAGCTGGCTAGAACGTTAAATAGAAATACATGTAAAAAATTAAAACAATTTTTGAGCTTTTTAAACTTTGACGTGGGAACATATATACAAAATATAATTCTGCAAATTTGATTTGTACTAGTAGGAAATAACTATCATCCTAATTTCACATAACCTAAAACTACTTGATTGTTTATTTGAAAAGAATTGTAGAAGACATTCAAAGAGAACATTTATTGTCGAATATTAGTATCGTCATTAATAGCTGACTTCGATGACGATTGTCCGCGTAAATTCGACAAATTATAACTGTAATTTGCCTCAAAGTACATACATGTGATTTGCATGATGCTGCAAGTTTGTATTACGATCGTTGTTGCATACTTACGTTCACGTACGGCGGCACCGCGAGGTGAAGATTGTTGGTGAAATTTTTAGTGTACGCTTCGATCTCGCCGGCGATCTTGTCTTTCTCCCGCGAATAGCCAAAATCGACGGCAGAATTGATACCACAAACCTCGGCGAGCGCCATTTCTGTCAGAGTGTTGACCATCGACTGCTTGTCATCGCCATAATTCTGATTACTTTCAGTAGAGGACGCTCACGTCAGCGGTCAGAGGAGCGTTCGAGGATCAACGGGAGATCGAATTCTTTGCCAAAGATATGCAAAGTTGGAATGCTGACTCTCCAAAAGGTTCTTTTATGGTTGAGCTGTACGAATTTACCTAAATTAAAGATATCAGAAATGAATATTTGTATTTAAAAATGTTAGAAATGAAACAATATGAATATTTGTTTGTTAATTTTTAAGATAAATCGAACACTTTGCATTATGAAATGAACAAGGAAGAATGAAAGACACTACAGAATCAATCTTCCAAATTCTTGGAAAAATTACTCGATCGAATCTCTAGAAGATTAATTAATCCTTTTATCAATATGACATACTTTTTCCTGAAATAGCTACAATTAAAGTATTATCACTTCTGAGACTCTGATGAAAAGCGATAGGAAATAAACAGAACTAATTATCTTTTAGAGTAAAAATAGAAAAAAATAGATATTACGAAGCGGTATCGTCTTATTTTTTGTATTTTTATCTTTAAAGAGTATATAATTATTACTTAGCGATCTTAGTTTGTTGCAATCTCAAATGTCTATTTTGTTAAATTAACTTGTTATTATCTATATTTTTTTTACTTTTTTAAGTAGCGCGGCATTTTGAGATTATATTAAAATTATATAATACATGAGTTTTGAAGAGAATCATGAGTATCTTTGTCGTGATACCATTATACAGATTCGAACATGTATATAACAATATATAAAATTTAATTTTTCATATTTAAAAGATGTCACTCTTAAAACATTTTACGCAATTAGAAAAAATGATACAGTTTACTGATATTGTTATCTTATCCACATGAAACAATTATATTGATAAAATTCAGAGAATCAAAAATAATTAAACAGGAAATTACAATCAAATATATATTTCTGATTGTATAACTGTACTAAGTTTGAAAATAATAATAATAGAATACTGATTTTATCACATTTAAAAGGAAGAACACTTTCAATGCTTTTGCTGAATCTGATAAAACTTTTTTTTAATAAAAAGATAAATACCTGGATATTATTCTTTTAATTGTAATAGCAATTAAATCGAATATTCTTGAATTATTCAAAGGATGTATGTAAATAAAAATAAAAGGTTGATATTGAACAAATACTAATTGCAGCGTCCATCCACAACTATATATTAAATGAATAAATAAGAGTACAGCTCAAGTGAATAAATAATGTTGGAATATAGCTGAAAATTTTAGAAGTAAATAATCATTTGTAAAGAATATACATCGCATGATTGCGTAACAGTGCCACAATTTAACAAAATTATAAACATTTATATTTATCTTATATAAGATATATATTATTATATTTATGTAAATAATCATATATAATTTTATTAATATATTATATACATTATATATATTTTTTTTTATGTATATAAGTATCAAAAAGCTGAGTTATTAGATTTATTATTGATTGCATAACGCATTATTTTTATTTTCTTCTGCAAACGCAAATGCAGGTACTTTACGTTTCGATACGTCCTTTTTATATTTCAATCTTTACGATCGGAAATAAAACAGTCTCTCCGAGAGCTATAGTTCGCGAGTTCGAAGAAGTGATCGAGAATGTGAAAGCTCCGCTGTTTTCGTCGTAACCATGCGGATAGCTTCCATAAGGACTCCAACGGAAAAAAAGCAGAGTGTATTTTTATTACTGGCACCTGGGGCGTCAAGCGCTCGTCTGGAATACCAATGGACGGCCCGATACTCTTTTCGAGGGTCATCCGCGAGAATTCATCGACCACGCACGGCCCCGCGAACCAGACGGACGGCATACGTGCCTCCGTCGCGGTCGCGTTTTTCTTATTTGTATTCCGCGGGGGAGAAACATGGTAGGGCCCACCATCGGTGGAGAAATCATAAAAGAGCCGTGCAGATAAGGCACGCTCACCTTGGCGCATCACTCGAGCTGCCCTATAAAAGAAACGGACACACCTCGCGATCCGATCAAACCGTATCGAAATGTCGCGTCCGATCGTCGTCGCACTCGCGATTCTGGGCATCCTGCAGGCGGTCACCGCCATCGACCTGTCGCAAACGAAAAATGTCCAGGTCGAGTTCACCGAGAAGGATCTCGTGCCGAAAACGGCGCTGGTGAGTTAATAATTTATCACACGCTTTTCGAAAAGACAAAAGTAAAAATAACGCGATTAAAGCCCGCTTTAAACAGCGTCAGATCTCAAAATGGAACATATTTATAATTTTATGTAATTATATTTTATTTATTGTATATTTAGTATTTAGTACACATGCGTTTCTGATTTTTCAAATATTTTTCTATTTACGGCACGTAAAATAAAATTTTAGCCTGAATTCTGGCCGAATTATAGATCATCTAAAATTTAATTTTCTTTAAGAGAATATAATGTTTCATAAATTTTATGTGTAAGAATAAGATATGGTTTTAATTTTTATATCAGTTTAGAAGAATTTAAAATTGTAATAAAATTGTAATAAAAAATAATCTATGTCATCTTTAATATAATTAGCACAGAAAAACATATATATACTTTTAAGTCTTTATCCTTAGACGTATTCGTTATCAATTCTTATGATGCAAGATAATCTAGAGATTTATTATAAAAGTTAATATAAACATTATGCGTAAGAATATTAATACATCTAATTACCCTAATACATCTAATTAAGTATTATATATCAAACGTTATATATAACGTATGCGCTATCAAAATATAACAGAAATATAATTTCGCGAAGAATATTCCTGGAAAAAGAATATTCTCTTTCCAATAAACAATAAGTAATAGTAATATAATATTAACGTTATAATTTCCCAATTAACAGGGTAACCGCGATGTATTACGTTTTATATATACATATATAATAGTTACATTGTTGTTACTTAATATTTACCGGGCTGGTGAGATCATTGAAAAAATTTATGTCTTATGCCACGTCTGTACAGAAAAGTCTCGTGCCCGAGACATATGCTGCTGGATTCATCGGAAATCTTGAAATTGGAACAAGGTATCCCGACGAAACAGTTTTCCGTCGATACATCGAGTTTAACAATCCAACAAATGCTGTTGCTTCAAGTACCCTAACGCTAACTATCACTAATGGTGAGAAAACATTAACAAAAGTCTATATGTAACTTGATTTTGATTGAATTTCTTGAATATATTCATCCAAAAATTGGAGAAGATGTTCCCAATGAGAAAAAAACAGCATTGAGTCGATTATTAATATAATACTTATAAATCAAACTTATAATTAAAAAATATTAAATAGTTTCTTGTAAATATCCATTGATCTTAAATATTTTTTCTCGTGCAGGAGTTCTTCATTATATTAGCGTGATAAATGATAATGGCAGCTACGCGGTAATGTGCGACGAACCGACGACTCTGGGATCATCCAGAGGCAGAATCAATATTCGTGCCGCTGCCAACACGAAATCCCACCTTACGATCATCGCAGCTTCGCATTAAACAACGCATTCGTATACGGGCAGCAGTAACGCTTATCATAGCCCGCATATTTGTAACAAGAAAATAAAAAAAATTGCGTCTTTTTCATTTCCCGCAAGAATAACTGTGATAAGAAATGTCTATATTCCCATTATATTCTCTTGTTCTACACAAAAATAAATGCTACTTCTTGAGAAGTCAGCAGCAATATCGGCGTATCGCAATTCACGTCTATGTTTGAGCGATAAAAAAATTCTTCTAGCTTTATTAATTTCTTTTTATAATGTGAATACTTTCATTGTCAATGTAAAAATAAATTGTCATTGATCGATTGTGTGCATTAATGACCCGCTCCTCGTAGATAGATGGTTAAAAATAGTCTGTGAAAGAACGATGTGTGATAAGTATTACATAACAAATACGTCATTGGAAAATCATTTACACAACTCACGTATCCGCGCTTCGGCATTGTCACATGTTACAAATGCAAATTTCGTGAATACAATTTTTGTAGTGTTACACCATCATGAAAACATTTTTCTGTGAACTCAAACGCGATTCTTGCATCGAAAACATGTTAGAAACAGACAAATGTAGCATGCGAACAGTTTGCGTAGAAATAAACATTTCGTTTCGAGGACGTATGTGAGTCGAATTAACTTTCTTTTTAAACAAAAGTACATACATCTCAATTACACTTTTATTAAAAATTTAACATTTAGAATTTAAAGAACTTCAGAATTTAAGATGCACTATAGCGATTCGGATATATATATTATACGCGAATAGAAATTCCTAAGTGAAAACGAACGGCGTCGTCAAATTTATTTTATTCTCTCTTTTTGCCGACATTAGATAAGCAAGCGAATTGAGAATTAGATAAAATCACATACCGAAACCATATCCCAACATTCCACCGAACCAGCCGAACTGTTAATGTGTCACAAAAATTTTCTTCTTTTCTTATTTGTTTCGCCAATATGCAAAACACTCATCGCACGTCTCATCGCAGAATTAATCTTCATTCTTCTTTATGCAATTGGCCATAATTTAAGAATTATTTGATTTTTATAGTGACCTAAAAATTTATCATTATAAGAGAAACATTTTATCTTCGAATTAAAGATAACATTTTTTCGATATTGCATAATCTATATCGTACATTGTTCATATTATACATATATGTATATTGAGAGAAAACAAAAGAAAATTGTGGCAATATTTCGAAAAATAATAGCTTCTTGTTTTAAATATTTATCTTAGTTATTTCATTTATCATAAATTTCATTCATCATAAATTTTTTGCACAGTCTTTTCTAATCCGAATTAACACTGATAAATTATCACTGTCACTGTTATTTCGTTCCATCATCTTCGTTATAAGGTTGAGTCTCGACTGTCTAACGAAAACGACCTTGCAGCTACAGATTCGTTAATAATGCACGGTCGAAGTATCCAGCAATTTTTTGCTTTCAGCAGAACTTTTGAGCGATATAACAAAAAAGTATCTATAAGCTGCGCGTTTTCCACGGGTCTTGTGAAATTTTCAACGATTTGTCTCATTTCGTCTTCTTGTTACAAACGTAGAAAATTTTTTTATACATCGTGACATCGCAAAAGGGAAAAAAATACGAAACGTAAAAAACATGGTTCTATCAGTGAACTTTCAATGCTCGTTTACGTGCACCCTCCATTATAATTTATACATCATACCCTTTCGCCAAATGAACACTTTGACAAGATGATAACAGCGCACGTTCTTTCTGAGTGCTATAATATTCATGATAGTGCAATGTACCGCCTTTCAAGAATTTCATCGGAAGCATGCGTAATAATAATGTTCAAAAAGTAGGGATAATATCGTTGACGAAGCAAGATCAGTCTTCTGACCAATGGATCGTTCAAGCAAATATAATATAAAATTCGCTAAGGAATTTATCATTAAAGTTTTATTTGCTAAAACACGACGTATAATTTTAGTTTATATTCTAACTTCTTTATAAATTTCTTAGAAGTAAATTATAAATATAGAATTTAAAATTCTCTATTATCTATATTCTATAGAAACTGCATAAACGTTAAACACATGTTATTACAAACAGTATTTATTGTTTGCTATATCTAATTTGCAGATCTATAAAAATCATTGATAACATTCAATTTAATGCTGCTTGGTTTATTTTTCTTTTTTGGAATACTGTTTTGTCTTCAGGGATTTTTAACGTAAGTAAAAATTGATTTTACTAAAGTAAATATCATTAATTAATATTATGCAATAACTGATTACATCAAATTGTTACAAGATGCGTTGATAATTGCGTTTATCAAAAAGACTTACTCCTCATTACTCCTTCATATGATGTTTTTTCGTTATTTGCCACCACTTTTCATGCGATAATTTTCGAAACGATGAAACTAAATATTTTAAAATATATGTAATCTACAATAATTTAGGTTGTTAAACGAGACAGTCAGTTGTCGTTTGCGCAATTGATTTGGTACATTTCCGCAACAATATTTTATTGCATATGTGTCTTTACTGTGCGGTTGGCGAATTTCTCGTGACTCAAATAAGTCTAAGAATGATTTGTTTTAAATAACAATAAAGTTATTAAGCAAATTATCTAATTCTAATTCTATAACTCGGAGTATTTTTATACTTTTACAAATGACTTTTGTAAGTGAAAGATATTTAGGAATCATTACATGATTTTAAAGAAATAAACTTCAACGATTAATCATATTTGTGGAAAATGTACTATAAAGCCATATAATAAATTATCTACTTAACAGTCTTAGCTTGCAATAGAAATTTTAAAAATCATATTTTTTGAAACTATTAATCAATAAATTTAATTCCTAATAATTTAACTTTTCTATAATTGGCATAATTTAAATAATTAATCTCATATTTCTTCCATTCTGAATTAATTCTACACTAATAAATTATATATGAAACGTATTTTCTTCAGTCAGAAAAAATTCATCGCGCTAGTATGAATATATGTATATGGTACACTCTGAAGCCAAAGGAAGCAAAGAACTTGGCATTAATCATGCTCCGTGCAAAGAAACCACTCAATATTACGATGGGAAAAACATTCCCAATGACAATGTCCACATTCTGTAACGTGAGTTGCGTGAGAATATTCTTTATAAAATATGCAATAATCTCTCATTATTTTGAATCATTAGATAATATCTTTTGAAATCATTCTATATATTATAATTTCTGAAGAATATATTTCTTTCAATTAATTAATGTTACGTAAGATTAATAAGGGAACTAATATTTTAGTTGCTAAAAACATCAGCGGGCTATATAACTGTGTTACCTTGTCTTGCCAATCAAGATTTACGATGACACAAGAGTAAATTAGTTGTTTGTTAATATGTATCATTATGACATAAGATTAAAAATAATTTGTTTATATAAATACACTGTGTATAAATTTGGTAATATGTATAGAACATTATATAGATAATTAGAAATATATTTTCTTCATGTCACATTTCTCTAACATTGCATTTTAATTATGGTATAATGCAACATCGATCCTTATATCAACTACTGATAGCAGGACATAAAGAATCATAATGGGATAAACAAATAATTATATAAAATAATATTTAAACAAGTATATTATTTTCTTACTATAAGACTATTTTTCTATCCTATCTGCCTGTTTTTGAAGCAGTAAATCCCCTTTAGGCTTCAACTTATTATCTAGGATTTGTTGTCTTTCCTGTTTTTCTTTTTCTTGCAATTTAGCATGCCTTTCAACAGCATAATCTATCTCTCCTACTAATTTGATAATTCTTGCCTAGAAATTGATAGAGTAAGTATATGATTTCATAACAATATAATTAATCTCCATGGTTTTACATACCGCATAATTACGTTGTTTATCTAAGCGTGCTTTCTGTCTTATTCCAAGAGGCGTAGGTCTTCCATCTTTAAATGTATAATCTGGTAAATTCGTCAACAGACCAAAAGTATTTGGATTAACCGTTAATCCACGTCTAAAAGTATATTATACTAATTAGATAATTATAACTGTCAATTATACATATAACTGTCAATTATATTAGTATCATTAACATAATACTATATTAAAATGTATATTAATAAATTTTATTTCCTGTAGATTAACTCGAATCAACAATTTTATTTACTTATTAATTAAATATTCTATATATAACTATACAATAAACTTAAGCATGATCGTTTTATGTTAAGTATATCAATAAACAATGTATATTATTATTCTACATTTAAACATGGATAATTTTAAAAAAATCATACTTTTGTCTCCATCTCTGGTCCAAGTATTGTGCACAAGACTGATGAAATCCATTAACCATAATATTGTAATCTATAATAACAGATAATAGGAAATATTATCGATAATATGGTTGCTAATTACAAGCAGTAAATAATTATATCACGATAAATCCATTCAATACATTAATAGATAAATTTAATAAAGAATAATTGTAACATTATAACCATAATTAGTTTTTCTTCTTTAATACTAACTTGTATGTTGTTTAACACGAAGTACAGCTTTAGCAGTCGATATCATATTTGACGACAATGATATATATTAATTTGAAAACAATATTTATGCTTTTTCTTCTTACAAAGCCTACACATATAGGTTATGTTACACACTCCAGGTTCCGCCGCTACTGTTTCTGCAATAAGTAGCAGTGATACCAATATAAAACGTCACTAGGCCTGACTAGGCCAATGATTGGTCCCACGATGAAGGCCGGGATAGTCGCTCTCAGGTTTCTCTCTGGTTTCATATTTGTTTTTCCTTCTGCGCTAGAATATTTTTATTTCAATTACTTCAAATGTAGATAACGTATAAATATGTCGAAATAAATAAATCTAAATTTAACTTTCAAAATCATTAATTCTAAATTCAATTATTGTAACATATAGCAATCTTTAAAAAATTGATGCTTAAAATAAATTCTTATATAATTGTTTAATTAGAGCAAATCATCTTAGCACAATTATTACTGAATACATTTCCAAAATTAATTTCGTAATTATTGTAAAAATTGTTAAAATTGTACAATTATTATTCAAGTAATAGTAGTAAGAAATTCTTTTTACTGTTTATTTTTCAAGTAAACTTTTTTTAAGTAAACTTTGTTTTTTTAAGTTTACTTTAATTGCTTCATAATTTTCTCAAAATTTAGAACTTATAATTACAAAATTCTCCTTCAGCATAGCAAAAGATGTATTTTACAGAATCATCTTATGACAATTATTGCGAAATGCCGTGAAAGGAAAGAAGCAATAATTGTGCATTTATTACAAAAAGTTTCCCAAAAATTTCCTATTTGGGAATATTTCTGAAAGCAATAATATTTTGTTTATATTATATTTAAATATTTTAATTTTATCCCATACAGTACAAAATTTGCAGTTATGTTGTAGTAATATTGTTGCACGATTGTAATATCTTATTGTAACATTGTTATAATGTAATTGCAAGTTTTTATGCTGCATGGATTTTATTTTATTTTATTTATTGTAAATTTTTTTGCGCACATAATCTTTTTTAGCACTAATTCGAATTAACACTGATAAATTATTACTGTCACTGTTAGTTCTTCCCATCATTAAGTGGTTGAGTCTCGACTGTCTGATGAAAACGCTCCTATGGCTACAGATTCGTTAATAATGCACAGTTAAAGTGTTCAGCAATTTTTTTCTTTCAACGAAACTTTTTAGCGATATAGCAAAAAGTATCTGCAAGCTGCGCGCTTTCCACGGACCTTCTGAAATTTTTAACCGTTTGACTCATTTCGTCTCCTTGTTACGAACGTAGGAAAATTTTTTCTTATACGTCCGACTATTCATTTGCGAGGTCTTTGACAGCAAAAGAGAAAAATACGAAACGTAAAAGGCATGGTTCTATCGATGAACTTTGAATGCTCGTTTCTGCGCACTCTCCATTATAATTTATACATCATACCTTTTCGCCAAATGAACACTTTGACGAGACGATAACAGCGCACCTTCTCTCTGGTTGTTATAATATTTACGACAACGCAATGTATGTACCGCATTTCAAGAATTTCGTCGGAAGCATGCGTAATAACAATGTTCAAGAAGTGGGGATAATATCGTTGATGAAGGAAGATCAGTAATCTTCGGACCAATGGATCGTTCAAGCGAACATAATGGTATTCTTTTTCGTTATTAGTTAATAATTTTAACAAAACATAGATTTAATTTAAAATAATATCTTCCGCCGTAATTTAATAAGATTATTGTATCAAGTGTTTAATTGTAAGAGAGAGAAGAGAGTAATGGGGAGAAAGCGTAATAAATAAGATATTTTGAATTTTGACGCTGAAAACAACGTGCTTTTTTTTTAATTATTGCGTTACAGATGATACGATACTTTTATCATTAAATTAATGTTGCATATATAATACGATAACTGGAAAGTAAATACATTATTTTTATAGTCGAAATTTTTCATATTTTGTATTTCAATATTTCTCTCTCTCTCTCTCTCTCTCTCCTATATTTTTTCCATCTCATAATCATAGACTCAAAGATTTTTGAGTCTGTGATCATGAGTTTTTATACAAAAATAATATAAATCTGTCAATTTATATCAATTATATATATACTTAGTATTTTAATTTAAAAATGAAATTTTCATTAAGCAATTATGTGTGTATATTTCTTTTAATTTAGTAAAATAATAAAAACTATATAAACTTATGATAACTTAAGGTGTTGTAATGTGAAGTGGATTCAAATAAGATATTCTTATATTCAATATGGAAAGTTTTAAAAGAATGTGTGAAGTTTTACAGTGTAATGTGATATTCAAGTCAATGGATCAATATATTTTATTGATTGATTATACAGATTTAGAATGGGCGATCGGCTTGAATCGTTGTATGTTGAAAATTGTCGGTTTGTGGCCGGAAAAGATCAAAGATCAGTATGAAGAGTTATTGTCAAAGCTTGTGCTGCTATTCAACGTCATCATATTGATCTTCGTATTGACAATACCAGCTTTAACATCACTGATAAGAGTATGGGGCGATATGGTATTGATGATAGACAATTTGCAATATACCCTGCCTCTTATTATAGCGATATTGAAAGTCTTCATCATGTGGTATAAGAAAGGAGGTACTACATTTAATGAATTATTTGCCTCAATCTTTTACATTTCACTCTCCTTTATTATTTTATTGAACTTGTACGCAAACTTGTTTCCTATTTTTGGAAACTACAAAAGTTTAACAATAACACTATATTAGCCCAATCATGCATCAAGATTGAAAACACAATATTACAAGAAAATAATAATTATACATATATGTATATCAAAGATACATGATTTTTCTAGTTTTATCGCTGTTGATTAATTCAATCATAAAAGACTGGATGAGAGTGAAAACAGAAGAAGAGCGAAGTGTCATGTTAAAGCAAGCCAGGATCATCCGTTTGGTAGCCATGGGCGGAATATTTATGATTTTTCTTACAATAGTAGTGACCGTCGGCTGTCTCCTTCTTGGCCGGACAGTTAGGCTCGTAACGAATCTCACTGATCCGAGTGGAAAGCCTTTCCCAATCCAGTCATACTATTTGCATGATATATCCAGCAGTCCAAAATACGAATTAACATATTTGATACAAGTAATCGGGCTGATTACATCCGGTCTTTCTTATACCGCAGTTGACAACTTCCTTGGACTTCTGATCTTACACATATGTGGCCAGATGGAAAATTTATATCTGCGACTATTGAATCTGGGGAACGATTCGAATTTCAAAGCAGTTTTAAAGTACAACGTAAAAGATCACATTCGCTTAATCAGGTCTTGAAGCAAAAATATTCACAAATTGTGTTTAAACATAGATTAGATATAATTTTTTCTCTAAAGAAATTCACTAAGAAATTTATCATTAAAGTTTGATTTACTAAATTCTGTTAAAACATGCCGTAATTTTATTTGATACTCTAACTTAAATTTCTTAGAAATAAATCGTAAATGTAGAATTTAGAATTCTCTATTATTTTATAGAAACTATATAAACATTAAACACATGTTATTGCATGCATTATTTTTTATTTTATGTTATATCTAATTTACAGATCTATAGACATCATTGATAACACATTCAATTTAATGCTGCTCGGCTTGTTTTTCTTTTTTGGCATATTGTTTTGTCTTCATGGATTTTTAATAATTAACGTAAGTAACAATAATTGATATTAACAAAGTAAATATCAAATTAATAATAATGTAATTAATTACATTGACTAAATTGTTACGTTTATCAAAAATGTGTTGTTAATCCTTTATATATAATTCTTTCATTATTTGTCATCAATAATTTTCGAAACGATAAAATAAAATATTTTAAAATATATGTAATCTACAATAATTTAGGTTGTTAAACGAGACGGTCAGTTGTCGTTTACGCAATTCATTTGGTACATCTCTGCAACAATATGTGTTTTATTGCACATGTGTCTTTATTGTGCAGTCGGCGAACTTCTCGTGTCTCAAGTAAGTATAAGAATTTGTTTTTAAACAACAATAAAATGCAAATCATCTAATTTTAATGCTTTAACGAAGTATTTTTATACTTTTACCTGAAATAAAAGATATTTAAGAATTATTACATACAAAAATAAATTTCAACGAATAATCATGTTTGTGTGATGTATGCAGTTCTATTAAGCCATATAATAACTTACCACAGACTTAATAGTCTTAATTTAGAAATTATAAAAATCGTATTTTTTGTAACTATTATTCAATATATTTCATTCTCAATAAGTTTAACTTTTCTATAATTGACATAATCTAATTAATCCCATTTCTCCTCCATTCTGAATTAATTCCTTACACCAAGCAGTTAATGTATATATACTATATATATGAAACATATTTTCTTATGTTAGTCGGAAAAAATACATCGCGCTACATATGAATACGTATGGTACACATTGGAACCAAAGGAAGCAAAAAACTTGATGTTAATCATGCTCCGTACAAAGAAGCCACTCAATATTACAGCGGGAAAAACATTCCCGATGACAATGTCCACATTCTGCAATGTGAGTTGTGTAGAATACTGTATATAAAATATGTAATAATCTCTTTTTATTTTACTTGAATTAGACAATATCTTTTGAAATTATTGTATACAAATGAAATTATTGTTATAATTTCTGAAGATATATTTCTTTCAATTATTTAATATAATAATTATTTAATAACACGGAATTATTAAGGCAACAAATGTTTTAGTTGCTAAAAACATCGGCGGGCTATGTATCTGTGTTACTTGCCAATCAAGATTAACAATGACACAATTAGAAGGTAGTCATTTGTTAGTATATATATCATTGACATAAGTTTAAAAATAATTTTTGTTATTATAAATATACCTACTGTGCATAAGTTTTGCAATATATAGAAAATCATATAGAGAATTAGAAATATATTTTCTTCATATATCATGCTTCTATATCATTTTGATTATGTTGCGATTCAAGCATCTTTACATCAATTATTGAGAACATGTGTAAAAGTATAATAGGATAAATATAAATAATTACATCAAATAATATTTAAGCAAGTATATTATTTTCTTACTATAAAAAATTATTTTTCTATCATGTCTATTTGTTTTTGAAACAGTAAATCTCTTTTGGACCTCAATTTATTATCCAACATTTGTTTTTCTTTTTCAACAGTAAATAAACACATTTTAGCTATACTTTCATACTCGTTTTTCTTTTTACGATAGAACATTTTTTATTTCATTTATTCCAAATGTATATGATAACATAGAGAAAATATGTCTATGAGGAATATATATAATTGTATACTTCTATACAATAAATAAATTAAGAATGACAATAAAGAAGTCACTTCTTTTATTTTATATCTACTACATATCAATTATGTGCGTATATATAATAAATTTTTATATACATTAATAGCTCCCTAAAGAAACATTCAACTATGTACACCTGGAACCCGATATAAAAACTCTCCATCGTCATCATAATAACAATCGTTGATCCGATACGTCATACCTGGTTTATACAAATGCTTTGCGATTTTTATTGGCTTGGCATAGTTTAATTCTGTATCCACTTTTTTCTTCCACATTTTGATGCTTGTATCCAACAAATTATCATCCGTCCCAACAATATTGAAGTTTTCATTCATATCCTGAGGAGATATAGTAACATCTTTGTTAGATCGTCGTATAATTTTTGATGGAGTACCCTCCTCGGCGTAAATTACTGCATTATCAGATTCTGTGGTAACTTCTGAAGTTTGCGTCTCTCGACTGGCATCCATCTGCTTCTTATATACATTCAGTAGAGTGGCTCCTTCTTCTGGAGACTCCTTGTGTATATCTTTCAGCTTCTTTTTTACAAATTCATCAAATGTAAGTAGCTTTTCTTTCTTGTTAGCAAGTGGCACATTTAAGTTCTGTGAATCTGTATATGATTGTAATGTAAGGGATTGTTCTTGGTTTAATGCAAATTTTTTTGTATTTTGTATAGTATTTTGTACAGTAGTGGGGCTATTGGCTGTAGTGCTTGCAATCAATAAATTATGATTTTCAGAGTAATCAGATTTATCTACCACTTTGCTCGAATTAGCCTCTTGCGATAATAATTTCGTATCGCTTTCTTTTTCATCTAGATAAGTTTGTATAATACTAGAGAACAATTGACTCTTTGGTTTCTTAAATGTCTGCTTAGGGACAAATTGTTCCGCTAACGATTCTCTGTCTGTCAAAATAATCTTCCTGTCCTTAAATTTCATCAAGTGTTCACTGAGTATGGGATTTAACGGAAGTTTACCCGCTCGGAATTTCTCCCAATTTTTAACCACTACATTGTCATATGCCATAACCTTCTCAACTGATTTTGGCGACCACTTAGTGCGTAAGATTTTCTGTATTGTCTCTGGCATGGCAGGAAAACTCTCACTGAGCTTCTCTGCTGTCCATTCCTCGGGATTGTGATTATGTAATTTATGAATCATCTCCCTTTCCACAAATGTGAGAAAACGTGGTTCTTTCTCTTTGAAATACTTTTGAATAACAATTTGTTGTTTAAGACGCTCTTTCTTGGTCCGCATCTCTCTGAAAAAGATTGATACCTTTTAATTAAGTTAGCTTAATATGTTTTATTATTTTTTATAATTTTCAATTAGATTAGAAAATAATCAGTTATCATCGGATTAAATATTACGAAGCAAATTTTAGGTTAGATAAAATAAGCTTAAATATTACTATCTGCATAGCTAAAATATTACTATCTGCATTTAATATATAAAATTATTGTACAATTGAATGCAGTGCATAGTATTTTCGTGTAACTAAAAATATAAACATACTTTTCATACATCTTGTGGCTCATACCGACATTCATAAAGTCCGCTTCAAACTCGCTTACGTCTTCAGAATCGAAACTATCAACCGATTCATCCTGTTCCAATAATTTTGTTCTTTTACGAATACCGGCGAGTGGCTTGAACGCTTTCCTGCTGAACATTCTGTGTATTATCGTTCTGATCTCGCTCATCGTGGAACCTGGTGGAGCCCAACGTGGATTCTCTCGTGTCTCTCAACTTGCTCGCAGAAACTATCACATAAAACGTAGAGATCTGGACAAATATTTCAAGTCGTACTCGCTGCTATGGAACTTTGCGAACAAGGAGAACGATAAACCGACGAAGCTGTTTGATTTTAAAAGAACTTTGTAGCTGAATTTGTTTTTAGCGACTGTACTGCAATGCACTTTTTATACTTAAACTAAAAGAAAATAAACAACAATGAAGAGAAAAAAAATAAGATGACTAGCCTAAAGAAATTCAACTACAAAGTATACAAACCGCCCACGTGCGACAGTCACCTAGCAATTTATATTTTATGTGGCCTCTCGTGAGAGTCTTGTCAAACGCAGGCAGGAGCACCGAGCAGGCAGGAGGCAGGAAAAATGGCGGATGAAAACGAGGATCAGTGGTTATACGGAGATTCGACCGACGATAAGGAATATACCACGGTGAATATTCAATCGGAGGTTCAGCAGAATGACTCGATTCTCGCCGAAGCTCAGGAGAACTTGCAGACTCCGGAAGATCAGAAGGGGGAAAGTGTTGGTGAAACACCGTCCGAGGTATACGTGTGACCTAACCTCTCTCAATCGTTTACAATCGATTCCCTGCAAATTATCGTAGAAAAATCTGTCTTGATTTCGAAGATTTAACGAAGATTACTTAGTATCTCATGTCATGTATAAGCTTTCAATTAAACATATGACATATGACATAACCTGTACGTAATACTTGAGCAATAAACAATAAATGCACAAGTAGAAAAAAAAGATAAACATTTATCATGAATTATTATTATTATTACAATTACATTGGGATTGGTACGAGTTGGCTTATACACTGTAGTTTAAAAGACTTTTTTATGCCTCCATGTAATATGCAATCGAACCCAGAATCTTATCATTACTGATCACTCACGTTAACACGGAGCCACGGAGTCATACTATTATAAATCATTTGTGCATATTGTATTTTTATCCGTTCTTTCTTTCCAAAAAAACTTTTAGCCTTTTCTTACATTTTGATGTTATTCTTAAAGCATGTACTTTTACAGATGCAAGAGATTACTGATTCCCTCGGCGGTGGTGACGAAGAATCCTCTTCGTTGAATAACGCGCAAGAAGAGAATGCGGACGCGAATAAAAACGGGAGGGAGGCTTCTAGTCAGGAGGATGGCGAAGCAGCCAGCGAGTCTGATTCTGATGATGATGTACACGTTGTCATTGGCGATATCAAATCGACACCGGCGTACGGTAGTTTAAATATCAAAAGAGGAGGACTGTTGACTAACACGGCGGGTGTATCAGATAAGCTGAGCAAACAACCGGGAAAGTTCAGTATAGACGAATTCGAGACAATCGGCGTTATCAATGGAATACCTGCTCACGAATTCAATTTAGATCAATTGGAGGATAAACCGTGGAGACAACCTGGCGCGGATATCACGGACTATTTCAATTATGGCTTCAATGAGGACACCTGGAGAGCATACTGCGAACGTCAGAAGCGGATGCGAAGTGAATCTGGAGTAGGATTGATCTTAAANGCGGGCGGTGGTGGTGGTAATCCAGGCGGCATGAGAATGCCCCAAGTGGCGATAACTAACGACAACAGCAAATACTCTGGCATTATGGGCCCTAAGAGGGCAGGCCCACCGCCTGGAAGGAAAATGGCAGGGACTATAGATGTTATAGGAAGTTCCGGTTTAGCTTCCAGAAGAAATCTGGATAAATCTCCACCAAAGGGAAACGTTATACAAGTCATGACTGCTGACAGGAGGGAGTATTCTAGAAAACCAGGTTTCCCCGACATGAGCGTACCGCCTCCTGGAGCAGGAATGCCGCCGCCGCCTTTCGATATGCCTCCGCCGGGATATGCTGGAGAACCTACGCCGTTCTATATGCCGGAATCCGACCCGTATTACCAGAGTTATGAACCCACACAGGACAGCCAGTGGGGCAATGATCCAGTAAGAATGCGTTGTACAGCATGAATTATTTTGAAAATAGCATTATATATAAAAAAATTATTTGGATAGAATTATCTGCTGTTATGTAGCAATTTTTAAGCTATATAACATTCGATAATTCTATACTAGAAAATATTCTAACAAAATTAAGCCAAATTTTTCCTCTTTTTATCAAAGACATGGCAGCCGACAAACCTCGCTATTCCGATGACTGAAGGCGAAGACGACAAAGACATGGGACCTAAGACGATACCTACAATGGTTCCACCAACGTCCATTCCTCCTTTAATGCAACCGCGCGATCAGAGGGACGGTAGAGACAGAGATCGAGAATTGGATTCTATGAATAGAGATAGGGATAAGGATAGAGATCGTGATCGTGATAGGGAGAAGGATTCCATGATGAGAGATCGCGATAGAGATAGAGACTCTATGACACGAGATGAGGATCGAGAACGTGATAGATCCAGATCTCAATATCGACATAAAGATCGGTAATAGTTCGATTTGTTCTTCCTTTTTTTTCAGAATTCTATATCAGACGCTACATATGGTATAATTTCTATAATATGTTAATATATATTAATTTCGATATTTTTTTTTTAGACATCGGCATCGGTCGAGGTCACGATCTCGCAGACACAAATCCAGATCACGAAGTCCGAGTCGGCGTAAGAAGAAATCCAGACGCTCGGATAGAGAGCGTTCCAAGGAAGAAAGTGAATAAAGATGTGTGTAAACACGTAAACCCTTACTGTGTTAATTTACAGCGTTGTAGCGAGGTGCATCATAGGATTAAGTAATCATTTTACATAAAATAATATTTCGACTTTTGTCAAGAAAAATACACGCATCGATAAAATTATTCACAAAGCTAATTGTAAGATATACAGCCTATACACTAATTGACAAATATAAGAAATGAAATGTGAGACATTCTTGCGAAAATTACAAATGATATACTTTTTGACACGAGTAAATTATTAATGCAAACAATAAAAGTTGGATTGATGGAAGATTGCAGATAAAAAAGATAAAACCTTTATGTTTTATTATGTTTAAAACCTGCCTTTAGAAGTAAAATATTTTTCGTCTTTTCATCGCGTCTTTGCATATTAATTTCTGTGTGATCGAAGAAACATATTCATGTGATATATTTTAAAAAGATTTTTATATTTATCAATTCGGAAATTACAATAGGCAAGATAGCAAAGTTTCAGTTTTGAAATTAAATTAAAGAATGTCCGAATCACTCAAAATACTGATGTCGCAAATACGTTAAGCGTCTGCTACCATTTACACTACTGCGCAATGCGCAGCAATGCGCAGGCGCAGGACTTGTTCAGATTGTCCGTTCAACAAATTTTAGAGAAAGATCGTTGAACTGGTAGAAGTCTATTCGCTTGAGAGATAAGCTGGTATACTATTTTTAATAATTACACACAATTTTATAACTGTATTATAATTCGACAAACACTATAATAAAGCACTTGATCGTAATTTTCGATGTTTGCAAAAGAGTATAATTCGTGAATGATATAATACGACTGAAAAATTAGGTTATGTTTTACCTGTATATACATAAATGATCGTTAAATAATGGTAATATATTTTAAAACATGTATAAAGCATTTTTGATGAAGATGACATTCAGTTATTTATCATTTATTATTTATTTGAAATATGTTACAATTTATTTATTTATCATTTATTTGAAAAGTTACAAATAAAAATTGTTAACAGAATTTATGTGTTACATTGATAATTCTCAATAATAATCTTTCTCTAATATTGAATCTTTCTTTTTCAAGAACCTGTTTCGTTAAGTTCTTAGAACCGAAGATGCCGAAATCAAAAGAATTTTTGTCTGATACTGACGATAGCAGCAGTGAGGAGGTATAATTTTCAAATATATCACTTAAATTTCTGTAATATCACTTTATGCTTATATTATTCCCCATTTGCAGGAAGTAAAATCAAAAAAGCAAAAGAAGCAAAAGAGAGAAAAAGATGATGAAGATAAAGCAGCAAAAGATGAGAAAAGACCGGCAAAGAAGGCAAAAACGGATGATGAGGAAACTATTTGGGAGTTGGGTAATAATCGTCAAGTAAATGTGAGAAACTTCAAAGGCAAATATTATGTTGATATTCGGGAGATGTATTTTGACAAGGATGGTGATTTAAAACCTGGGAAAAAAGGTAATATTTTTGTAAAGATAATGAATCTTACAGCCGATAATTTTTATAAGTATTCAAAAAATTAATAGATTTATCAATAAAATATATCAATATTTTTATGGTTTTTATAGGAATATGCTTAACTCTGCAACAATGGCGGAAGTTCATGGATGTTGTGGAAGAGGTGGATAAAGTCGCAAAGTCGAAGAGTTAGACTTTTCATTCTAATAAATTCTAATTTTCTGTTCAAATTTTTTTTTTTACATTCACTATTTTTCTAATGTTATGACTTTGAAAGTGTGTAACTTATATATTTTTCTTTGATTATAATTCTGTGAAACTGAAGATTACATAAAATGTAAAAGTGTATTATTTGGAAAGTGTATCTTTACTTAAGAAAACTGCAGATTTGATTTATATGTTGCAAGATTTTGTAAACTTTTCAAAATCATAAATTATACATGTACTGTAGTATTTTCAATTGTCATGTATTATGAAGAATATATATTGTAATAAAGATATGATAACTTCAAATATCTTAGATGTTTTTCAGAAATATTTTTCTTTAAATTATATCAAAATTCAATTGAAATTGACAATTACATATAGTCAATATACAACTTTTGTCATCAATATATACTAATATTAATGTTCTTTCTATAACGTGTATATGTGTACATACAAATTTTTTACTATACACGTTCATATAATTAAAAATTAAAACATAAGATTAAGAGATGAAATATTTACTTACATGCAAGATAGTCGATATATAAAAAAATTTTGATTAAAAAAAAATGCTAATTACATAGAAATGACTTCGAAATTATAAAGAATTATATAAATGTTAAATAATCTAGAATATAATAATCTAGATTGTTAATAAAATACTTTAACACTTTACTTCTAGTACTATAATTATACAACTAGTAATATAATTATACAAAAATAGAAAAGATAATATGTACATTTTTTTATACATATATACAAAACAGAGAGCATTTATTCAGGTCCGTGAACTGTAGTCAAGAATTTATTCAAGTCTACTTCATCCAAGTTGCTGAGTAATATTTGCGGATCAGTCGTGCATTTCTTCTCAACCTTAAAAGGGAAAGAAAAACAATTATTATTGTTTAAGTATTAGATGCAATATAAGTATTTGTATGAATTGTTTAACTACCTGCTTCATTTCTTTTGCTTCTGATAATTTTCTTTTTCGACTTTTGGTAATATCTGTAATTATACCATTTTTATTTAACATTAACTTCTCTAATAAAAATTAAGTTTATATTTTATTATTTAAATATAAAATGTTTTTACAATCTTACCTTTTTCTTTATGCTTTTCCAGTTTTTGTTTTTTTTTTGCATCAGATTGCGTATTATTATTAGTTTTGTTTGTCGCGGTAGTTTTAATAATCTTCTTTGTTTTAGCTCTTGATGATTCATCTACAGGAGATGATGTAGCCAAGGGTTTCGTGACATCGTCTTTTAAATTAAGCGCATCTTTGTCTGTCTGAAAGTTGGGTGTCTCGAAAACTTTTTCATTCTTTATGCGTGATTTTTTATTCACCGTCCGTTTTTTAGGCGGGAGATTAAATATTTCCTCCAACTCAGTAGCTTTCATTATCTTGATGCATTCAACAGGGTTCGGATCCGAAAAATTGGTATAATTGATTTCGATTTGTAACTCGTGTCCGCTATATCTTCTTCTTCTCTTTCTCATTGGTACACTGTCGTCATACACAAAGTGATACTCGGCTTTATTACGAATACAGCCTGTCTGATGTGATTCATTATCGCTTTCAGGTTCTCTCTGTTCTTCATGTTGCTGTTCAGTTTGATTGTTATCATTGTTCAAATGCTCTTTTTTAGATGCAGGCACTAGTTGCAAACACTGAAGAACGGTTGACAATTCCTGTTTGGGATTTTCGACATTAGCGTTTTCCTTCTTGTCCGGAGCTTTATCAGGATTTTGAGTTTCATCATCGATTTTCTTGATTTTGTTATCTTTCGTACTTACAGTCAAGGATGTTCTGCAATCATTCTCCTCGTCACTAAATAAATCGCGCTTTATTTGATCTACTTTATATCTTAATATTTGGTAATCAGATTTATCAATATTATTTGAAAATTGTCTTGATTTATTTATTTTATCTTCCGATTGATCATGCTTTGCTTTATCTGAAGCTAATGGTTCTTGTATAGTATATTTCTCCGAATTTATTTCTTTCTTTAAAATCTTTTCTTGTACATTAGTACCTTTAAGCGTCTCCCCTGTTTCTTCTTTGTCGACGTTACTTTTAATATTTTTCTCCATACTTTCCTTGGAATCTCTTTTCTCTGGCATCTTTTTTAAGTAATCTTGATCCTCTGTCAAGGAATTATGCGGTTGCGTAGATTCATTCTTTTTACAATTTTCGAGTATATTATTTTCACAAATGTTGTTTTCGTGCAATTGTTTTCCTATATGGTCATCGAGCGATTTGTTATCATTATTCTCGTAATTTAAGCTAAGATCTCGATTTGTCGTTTCTTCTTCGTTATCACATTTATTCACGAGTTTTTCCGTTTTACATTGCTTTCGCGTATTTTTTCTTAAAGTTTCCTGTCGATTATCTCGCCGCTCTGTATTTTTATTAACATCTCTAGAATATTTTGCCACTGGATGTATATTTCGATTTCCTCTACCAAATTTTTTCACAGTGTCGGCAGTCAAAAGGCGTTTACGTTTCGTCCCACTAGAAAAGTTAATTTTTGGATTATCTTTGATCTTAGCCATGATACGTAGTCGTTTTTCTTCTAGCAACTGCCTATGCATGAACTTATCATTCACAGGTGCGTTTTGCTCGCGCTCGAATTGACTTTCATCTTTAATCGGTTTCAAAGACTCGACGATTTTCAATGATCCTGATCGAATACATTGTATATCTATTATCTTTGGCTGTGCTCGCGATTTGTTGATTTGTGTTTTACTATTCTTTGACGATTTGTTTGATCTTGATAATTTTTCGTCCTCCGTTATAATCGCCGATATCTTTGTCGTTAAATTAATCGTTTCTACTCCACTTTTTGAGCTGCTGGGCGTTTCCGAAATATCGGCCTCATTTAATAGATTTTCGTCTTTAGCGGGAGTTTCCTGCATCGTATTCTTTAGCTCATCGTCAGTTTTCGTGATTGCGAAAACTTTCTTCGGCGAAGATTCTGTTTCGATCGCACCATCTGATCTTTTACATGCATCGCTCGGTACAATTGCTAACATATCGTGTGTATTTTTCGGTGCATTAATGCTTTTTTCCGCAAAATCACTACTGATGTCTGTACTCGTTTTACTTGAAGCTTTATCGCATTTCCCATTCGGTGAACAGATATTCGTCGATGTATTCGAACTACTGGATGAAGATGATGATGATGATGATGAAGATGACGATGTATCGGATGACGAAGAGCTACTCTCCGCAGAATCATTGTGAGACTCGTTGATGTAATTGGTATCGATTATTTCTTGATGCTCACTTACGCCTTTAAATTCATTTATCTGTATGAGATCCATGTGGTGATCTATTATAATCGAAGCGTTGAGTTCTGCCGCGCTTCCTGAATCTTTGGAAGTAGATGCAATTTTAAATTCCTTGATAGCCTCTTCCCTCGGTAAATTCTCCTTAATCACTTCAAACTCCGTTATCTCTAGTTTGGAGGAAGTACACGTCTGGTAAGTATTACCAGAGGTGAGATTGTGTGTCGAATGTAATTTGTGTGACGAAGATATAATGGGTGACTCTTGTATACTGCTGTCTTTAGGTGTCTGCTTAGACACCTGCAGATCGGTTTCCTGAATTTGCTCAGAGCTGGGTTTGTAATACGTAGAATTATACTCGCCTCTTTTTAAATTATCTCTAGTCGTTTCCTCTTTCGGAGTTATACCTACGCCTGGAGTTATCGGAAATTCCGGAGTCGCGATAAAACTACGTATTTTAGAAGAGTCCTCGCTGATCTTGATAAACGGTGTAATTAGATTGCTATTAGGACTTAATACTCTCGGTGTCGGCGGGGGACCGGATATATTGTCGAATTTTCTAGGTGTCTCCAAAGTTATCATGTCAGGTATTCGCAAGACGTGTTGCGTACTGTCGGTGGATAAAATTCTTGAGGTTTCTGACACTTGCGAATTGATTTGTGCGACTTCCGTGTTTTTTTCTTTCTCATTATCAGACTTCCTTAAATTAGTTGATATCGTCTTTAGTTGTGCGTATTTTTTTACTGGTTTCTTTTCGACTGCTACCGCAGCGCTGCTTGGTGCGTTTGTGCTATTCATTTTTGTCGATGTCTCACAAGTATTAGTCGATTCCAAAATTTTATCACATTTGTTTGTAATAGAACTTGCAATAATTTTCGTTATATTTTCTTTCTCATTTTGCGGTTCTGTTATTATGTTTTGTTGGAAATTCTCCTCTGATCCATTGCTGTCTTCCGCGTTATGCTTAAACTCCTTGTTTATTTTCGATTTACTGCAACTCTTTTCTTCGTCATTTCTTGTCGATTGTGAAGTGTATCTAGCCTTCTTACTTATCATATCATTCTTATCTTTGATAGAATTTTTTCTTCTCTTTACTGATTTCTTAGTCTCCGATTCATCTTTCTCCTCTATCTTATTCGATTCTATACTTCTGCGTAAATCAGCATCCCAACTTCCCGCTAGCGGCTTAGATGGCTTGTGTTGAACGATCCTATCATCAGAAGAGGAACAAGACGCGCTGGTACTCCCATGTGGAGATACCTCACCTATAATGACACCAACACCGTTGTACTTGTCCCAGCCTCCCATAAGTTTGGGTGCAGGACTTCTAGTGGCTATGGGAATTCTAAGAGACTGATTAACTTTTATCGGACTTTTCTGCTTCTGAGCGGAAGTATTAGAAAGTGATGGTGATCTAAATAATGAAGTCCTACAAACGGATTTCAAACGTTTCGTCGAAGTAGATGAGAACTGGGCGTTCGCATTCCCGTTCGTTTTTCTAGAAGAACTCATTCTCGTAGGAGTGTTAAAGTCAAGCGCCCTTATGTGACTGCTCCGTTTACGCGGCGTAGATAAGCTCAATCTATGATTTTTTGATCGACTTTTTAACAAGGATTTTGGCGTACGTTTTGTAATAATATCCATGTTCTTAGGTGACTGCACTCTTTTGTTATTATTTGCCGTAATATTCATCGCACTTTCCATCATGGGCGCTAAATCGATGTCCGAAAGATTATGACTTTGATTGGTCTTGCTACAATTAAATTTCAAATAGGGAGAAAGTCCGCTCTCCGACATGCTGATATTTTCTTCAAGATTGATGGTAGGCATGTTGGTGCTGTCCAATGATGTTTTAGCACTAGTTTCATTGCCATAAAGCGTTATCGATTCGCTTCCAACGGTTTTACCAGTTTGTACCGATTCTATCGGATGATTTAAAACCTGTTGATCAATACTGATGATGGGTATTGTCTCGTCAGTTTTGTGTATAATTTTTAATTGTTTATTCACATTACCATTTTTCTTTGTTGATTGTAATAATCCCACTTGGTTTGCAGGACTGTTTGGTTCTTCTATCACGGATGGCAGTGTTTTAACTTTCTGTGCTACGTTTACTGTCCTTAAATATAAAGTTTCCACGGTATCTTTAATTCTTTTTGAATCTTTCGGGGCGATCGGAATAAAACGCGAAGTGGAAGTTGATGTAATAGTTGATGAGCGATTTATCAAAAAATTATTCACCTCGTCTTTCGAACACACTATCAACGTTGGCATAGTCATGATTTCGTGTTCTGTTATAGGCTGAACTGTGGATTGAACAGAACTCGACTGGTCATCATTAATCATTTGATCGCGTTTGGGTCTTGGTCGCTTTACCGTGGATTTTTTAACTTTGGATTGTAAATTATTTGTAGGTAATGCAACATTATTAGTTTTTTGTACGTTTGTCACTGTTAGAGGTTTTATAGTATCATTCTTATTTATCATAGGTACCATAGTTTGCATTCTTTGTTCATTATCATCATTTATGGTTATTAAATCTTTTGTATCAAGAGTTTTTTTGTCAGACACAGTGTTAGTAATATTGGCATTTATAATACTCAATACTGCGGCTGCATTTTGATCTTCCAAAGCGTTTTGATCTTTTTCTTGATCTCTCGCTTTGTCGACCTCGTCTTCGACTCTGTTATATTGTTGTCTTGAAGAACTACGAAGTCTGTGCTTCAAAGGTACGTCCGCCATACTGTCGTCTGCGGATATTTTAGCATCTATTACCGCTGGCTCCGGTGAACTAACATTACTCACACCTGCTTCCATTTGTTTCTCTTGTATTCTGAAAACAATATTTCAAAAATCTAACATAGGTATTTAATTCTTAACGAAATAGCGTTAATTCAAAAAATAAAATATATACGCACTCATTAACAGACTTTGGGCTTAACTTTCCTTCACCATCTTCCTCTGGACTCGTGTCAGTTTCTGTGTGTGGTCCAATAATTTCATCGAGAAACTTTTCAAATACAGGATCAGATTCTGTTGCTTCAACGATCGATTTAATAGCATTATTTAATTCAGCCATAATTGAAGTGTTCCCTTCACCAATCACTGATTCATTCAAGTTCTCGTCCTTCAAGGATAGGTCTGTAGGAATGATTGCCTTATTGATATTCTCTGCAATACATTCTTGCAAGTCTGTACGATTCAAAATTTCTTTTGTTAATATCTGGAAATGTATACAAGTAGATATTTAATGACATAACGTTCAATATATATATATATATATATATATATATATATATATATATATATATATTATATATATATATAAATGATTTAAAAAGTAAATTTTTGTGAATAATTTTATAGAAATAAAAATGCAAACATACAAATAGTGGAAAATTAATATCACTCAGATGCTTACACTAAGATTTTCAATAGGCTCGTCATTAGATTCGGACTCTGATTCAGGCATCTCGTAAGGAACAGTTTGAACTTCTGTACTAGAGAAAGTCAATAATTCTTCCGTACTTGTGGCCGTAGTATACCTTTTAGGTATTGTTGTACTAGTTGCGTTGCTTTCTTCCTTTCTTTTATCATCAATATCCATTTCGCAACTTCGTATACTTGAGACATCATCTATATAAAAATCTGTCAATAGATTTATCTACTAATTTATGTAATCTGTTTGCTATTTCTATAATTACCTGAACTTATTCGTACACTATTGTTTCTATCACGCATGGTAACACTATTTGTACTATTATTTTTATTGGAGTTACATTGTTTGTGAGATTCTTGTGTAAAATTATCGTCTCTTTTTTCGATTGTATGAGTAACACATTCTGCCTGTTTTAACAAATCAACATTTCCAGGCAGACTTTCTAATGGGGTTGTATCAACATTGTGGCAACTAGCTGTTAAATTAAAGTATCATAGTTTGATCAAAATCTTACATTTTACAAAATGTTATAAATAAAAAATAAACATACGTGGACTCATGATGTCAGATTGTTGTAGTGAATTCAACTGTGATTTAATACTACGTTTAAAACGCTCACTATTACTATGGTGCCTTTTACGCATGCTGCTTGCAGTAATAGGTGAGCCATTTGATGTTTGTGCATTACTCTGTAAAATATGAAAAATGTTATGTTAAATAATTTAATATTAATCTCTGTTTGTGTGTATTAGATACAGCTTTCTTATATTTTTAAAAGGCTTCTTTCAATCTAAAGTTGATTTCCGTTGAAATGTGTAAGACTCTAAAGTTGTAATGTGAAAGACTCTTTAGAATACTGTGAAGACTAATAGATAAAAGATAATAATTATTACCTGTGAAGGTACATTTATGTTCACAACAAATCGCTGACCTCGTGGCTCTTCTACAAGAAACTTGAGTTGCTCTATCAGATCTCCACAATGTTTTAACTGTTCACAGTCAGTGGTCTTACTTAATCGTTCTTGAACTAAAACAAATAACATATATGTTTGGACATAAGCTTAGTATTTACAGAACTGATATACAGTCAAAATTCTCTATTATTGTTACTTGAATATATTTATAATATGCAAACAATATATTACTCATAGCACTGATAGCTGAAAATTTTTCAATAATGTCCATCAATGTTAGACCGCTGACTCTAGTGCTAAATCTCCTCCCGTGAGAAAGTACAGTACGACATTCTTGCAAGTGCGGAGACTTCTCTAAAAACAGTTTGGCTGATTCAGGACATTGATCTTCCAAATAACCTAAAAGCAAAAATTTAGTAATAGGACTGCAAATCAATTGCATACTACATTGATCAAATAGGAGCAAAAACAAAAAAAATATTCCTGATCAGTAAATAATAGAGATCATTTTCTTTGTTATACTTTCTACATCTCCTTTCTTCTTTCTCTCTTCGAAACTCAGATGTATCATGTCAAAAGTACAGTTAAGCAAAGAAACACATTTATTACAATTTTGCTTTCTCTATTAAGAGAATTTTGTTCATACAATTATATAATTTACATGCTTAACATAATAATACTCTCAAATGCAAGAAATACACTGTTGGAATCTACTTAGCACAGTGGATGTGAACAGGCAAGAGACAATGCAATTGCGTGAAAGAATTCAACGACATGAATACATTCTTTCAGCAAGAGTGACACTGGAAATTGATTGCAACATATCAAAGAAAAGGAAGCCACGAAGCTTTCGGCTGCAAAGTCTCCAAGGGGACGAGCATGGCGTCCCGCGGGAAAGGTTACGCGCGGGGTGGTATCCTGGCTCCAGGCTTTTGCTGATCTTACCGAGCACCAGTCGTGCGATCTCAGAAGGTAGAAGGGCTTCCATGGTTGCGGCGACTACACCCTGTGGCACCGAAAAAATCTCATCAAGGCACAAACCGCGTCTCTCACGGTTCGGAACAAACAACGCTACGCTCGGATGCGCTATTGCGTCTCAACACTGGCAACAAATGGCAAACATTTGTAGTGCACTGCTACCAACGTGTGGATCGCCTCGCCTTTCGCAAATTCGGCTTCAGCGAGACCAAAGAATGAACGACGCTTCGCTCATTTCACACTTTGGGAATGACAACGAAGCCATTCTGCCGCGACGTTATCGGCTTATAATTACCGTTCGCGCGGATCCACTAATTAATTACACATACTTGGAAATTTCGTCAGCTCGTATCTCCGCTCGTCGTATCCGCGAGATTCGTTGCGCGAGCACGAGTCTAAATGGAAATGCGAGGAGAACGACGACGTTGCAGGTCGGAGAAACGTTTACCCGTTTTTTAAACTTATATTTCGCGGCAGCATTCAAATTTTCCACCCACGACATCGCCATTTTTACAATTTGTCACATCGCTGGAGACTAGGGATAGGCGATATCGTGTCGATTATTTTGACATCGAATATTTTTCTTTTACAGAATCGATTATTCAACGATGTTTTCTCAACTCGATTATTCCCTAAACGATAGTTTTTTTTGTTCGATGTCACTAGAATCG